>BFEA01000034.1:2342583-2352694 GCA_003427395.1 Chara braunii
AGGGCCTGGGTGCCGGGGCCGGGAGGGTGTAGGGACCGGGGGTCCGGGTCCAGGGTCGGCGGGGGTCTCGGGGTCGGGGCCGGGGTGCTGGGTGCCGGGGGCGGGGTCCCGCGGGGGTGCCGGGGGTCGGGCAGGCGCGAGGGTCTTCAGCGGGGTCCGGGGGTCTGCGCCCCCGCTGGAGGGGGTCCGGGGGTGAAATCTCGGCCCCGACTTTGCCCCCGGGGGTCCCCGGGTGACAACCCTGGAAATAACTAGCGAAAAATAAAAATAAAAGTAAAAATAAAAACAAGAGCATCAGGAACTCGCGCTTTGGGGAAGGGAGACCGTCGGTGCCCCCTTCAGTTATGTCGACCGGGCCCATGGATGGGCCGGTAACAAAACCAAGGGGGATAACCCCGCCGGACCCTCAACCCCTCAATATCTTCAATCGCTCCAATGATCCATCGCCGCCTGTCGCCGCCCTCGATCCCCGTACATCCGCTTTGAAAGTCCAATGTCGTAACCAATAGTGTTATGCCCAAGGCTGGTATTGGTACTAGCGGAAACCCATATAAACAGGGTATCGCTACGCATACGGATCCGTTACTTCCAAGATCACTCCTTCCGCCCGTCAACTAAGTCAACGGCCATCAACCTCCCGCGTCCACCGCACGGAGGTCCCTACTCGCGTTCTATTCTCTCTCGCATGCTCCAATCACGCCCAAAAGCAACATTACTGCATGATGTCGTCTTCCATATGAGCGTACACGCATCATGGTCACTTCAACATAAAGAAAACCTTGCTAATCAACTGACCCTCGGTCACTACTAATCACTGTCAGGGTTTCACTGCCATGGATCAACGTTAAGTTTGTTCCAAGTAGTCGTTGATATTCCTCTTCCTTTGTCCTAAACATCAGTTGGCTCATTGTTGGGTGTCCTGTTTAGTCATCGTCCTCCATGCAGGGTCATAACTTAGGACGCGGGTCCTAATCGAGATCTTTTAAAGGCATTCTCTCCTTTGTCACAAAACATTCACAAAAATATATAACTTTTATCACAAATCCCTCATGCGGCCTAGTACAAGAGGGTCAGGTCTCCATCTTGGCCCACCATAGTCTGGTTGATCGAGCCAGATCTATGGCCCTCCGTGTTGTTATATTACAGGCAGTGCCCTGGTTGGTTGCGCAGCGATAGACATTTTTTCCTGATAAACATTCGATCAGAACTCAAAAAAACACGAGAGACTCGACTCCTATCCCTTCGTCATCCCGCGGGAATAAAACTCTTTGAGGCGGTCACCCCCCCCCAAGCCTTACCCTTTGGTGAGACGTGGGCCCGCTGCCAAGTTGTGTCGGTCAGCAGCCAACACGGGGGGTTGCGCCCCAGTGATGCCAGATTAACCCCCAGTTGGGTCTCATATATGTCTTAAGATTAGCATCATAGTGACTGAACGGTGTGTCGCAATAGTCTTAGGCTTACTGCGGGACTACGCAAAGGTCTGTCATTCTCAAAGACATTTACCAGTTCTTTATGGGACATCATAGAGAGCATTGCATCCTCTCCAAAATCCAAAAAAAAACACCGCCAGATTCACAGGGTCGTGGCCTCCCTCTTGATCAGAGTAAAGCAGACCACACATCTTAAAGACATTTCTCAAAATTTCACCAATTTGCGACTTTCCAAAACTTCACCAATAAATAGTAAATTTCTAGGTCTTTCTCGACAGACATTATTATCCAAACTGCTTTCCATGCCGTTGTGAGGAAACTCGGGTAGGGGGCACCTACTGTTTGCTGAAGCCAAGGGCTACGGTGCCTGTCACTCACCGCGCCCGCTTCCGAGGTCCTCATCGACCAGTAAGGTACTGGGTTCGAGTTAGCTGTATAACGTCCCCTTTGAAAGATATTTTCATAGGTTCTTTCAATTCACCGGGAATGAAGAAATTTTGGAAAGAGTCTAGGAAAGAGCTTCCAGTTTGCTGATTTGAAATTCAAACTGGAAATCTCCTCTCGGGATCCGTTCAACGATTTCAGGTTTCTCAAAAGATCGAAAAAGAAAAGGGGAAAAAAAAGAAAGGGGAAAAAGTAGATAGGGAGTAAAAAAAGAACTTTTCTCGGAGATTTCAAGACGCACAGAAACACACAGAAGGGACATTCAGCGGGGGACAACTCTTCTGCATCTGCGATCAGCCAGCGTTCATGCAGACAGTATAAGTTGAAATGCAAGTGCTTTGTTCAAGTGAAAACTTAATAGTCCTCTCATACAACAAAGAGGTGCGAGCTTGAAACCCGCTGTTTCCGCGTGAAATCGCCATTCCCCAGCATAAATACACAGACTTCGACAGCAGGAAGGAAAGGCGCCCCAACTAAAAATCCGTGCGTACTCTGCCCATGGTCAGTCGAGGAGAAATTTGCAGACTAATACAGTCGAGCAGCACGTCCGTGTAATAGGCAACACCCACTCTAGTCGTGTTCAGTAAGTGCTAGAATACCCAATGACCACCTGTAGATTACCAGATAACAACCAGTGGCACTAAACCTAAAGAAGGATGGGGACGTATACATGTTTTGTCCTTGGGTAAGCGAAAATACTCATTCCGCCAACGGGAAGTGACTATGTCTGTCGTACCGCTTTTGCAGGGAACAGTCGATTGTTAGTCGTACCAAGTTACTCCTTTGCTCTATGAACGCTTATATGCCAATAAGGAGTCACTGTCCACCAATGTTAGCAGATGTGTCGATGACAATTCAACCAGATTTACTCGATTCCTCCAATAAACGTGGAAAATTTCCCTCGTGAGCTTGAATAACAGTCACAGTAGATTCGTTTGCAGGCGAGGATAAGAAAACTCGCTGAAGTCGCCTCATACCTTCGTATTCCTATACCCCTCAATGCTCATAGTCCAGCGAGCATGCAGCCCGTTCGCTCTCACTTACTGACCCGCTTATGCTGACTAATTTGCTCTTCCGACCACACTTTCTCTCTTACACTCTCGTGCACCCTGAAACGACCCTCTCGTTTATCAAGACCTTGCCCTCGTTCATTTCGTCCCCACGTCCAGCAGTCCAGATCGTAGGCCCAAGCTTGAACGCGCATGGGAGTGGCCCGACCCGAGTACCCACAAGTTGTATTGTCTCTGGTCTGATTGCACTGATTAAGGCGTGCTTTACTCTCTTCCCGCTCTCATCCGCTCGCTCCCTCTTCCCCTTACTCGTGCATGCTCTCCCTCTTCGTCTGCCTTTCCCGCTCTCACTCTGCGAACGGCTCAAGTAAGTTGGGCCGTCGTTGAACCTGGTTAGACAATATATGCTCAGAATTATGGGTGTAGACTTCCAATCTTCATTAGATCTAGTCCTCGCTCTTTTGCCCCTCAATTCACTGGCACCGATTATGTTCCTCATCCGTTGTTGTGACCATCACGAGCCCACTCCATCGCTGGAGCTTGTTCACACCACACCCATCAATCTGATCCCTCGCTCACTTCGCATCTCGTGCGCCTCCAATCAGACATCTTTTAGCCATGCTCGACTAAAGAAGGTGCATTCCTGGCTCGTTAGTCCATTCCCTCCAGTCTGATCCTCCCCGCTCCGACCCACCGACACGATCCAATGGTTGATTAGCTACGCTGAGCCTCGCTCTCTACCTTCCCCCCCCCCTTTCCGAAACGCGTGAGAGCTCAGAACTCTGAAGCGTGGGGCGAGAACTTGAATACCTTGCTCGCCTATTTCCTCCCGCAGTCCGTCTAGTGTGCGCTAGTAGCTAGCTTACACAAACGCACCTGTCCAACCACGTTTAGTGTCCATCTTGACGCTCGATGATAGCACTAGCAGCAGTTTACAACGTACATCTGACATGTTTCCCTGAGCATGCTCCCCTGCTTCGTACCGCGCCCCTAGCTGGTTGTGTACGCCGTGGACTCCATTTTTGCCCCTATAGTCCATATCATGGCAATGCACCCGGGCGTGCACGCTTCGTTCAGTCTCTAGCGCGCGGTCAACTATTACGTCCCTTCAAACGCTCCCTCCATTCGACTTGCACGGCTTCTCTCCAGGCGCGTCCAAACGAGCCATCTGAACCCTGTCAACTATCACGTCCCTTCAAGCGCTCCCTCACTGTGGACTGGGTACACCTGGTTCGTTCTCCCCCGAACTTCCCGCCCTCCGTGCTTCCTCATCACTTTCGCCAAACGAGCCATCTGAACCCTGTCCGGAGCGCTAGAGGGCTGGGTACACTAGACACGCTTCCCTTCGCCCTCCCTCCGAATCTTCCCCCGGTACCTGCACTCTCGATCGGTTTTATCCCCGTGGCCGCAATGTTCGTCCAGGGAAAATAGCAGTCTGGTACCTGCCCGTAGCCAAGGGTCGGCACCCGGTACTTGAGCCATCAGGCCCACAAACAAGGCATAAGTCTCAGGCCCACCCCTTTTCCAAAATGTGAACCCAGTACTCGATACCGAACAAGATAGTACATCTAGTCCAAGGCGGTCACAGTACGCCGCTGTCGGTGCGAATACCCTTACAACTTGAAGGGTATCCGCCCCGGTTTTTGCAAATGATAGAAAAATAGCTTTGGTTTAAAGTTAAGTATAGCGCGCAAAGTGCGACTGCGTCTGTAATTTAGGTTGACGGAATGGTTGACTAGACTAAAGAGTGTGTGGGTGCGCGGATTTTTTAGGCACGCGTGATCTTTTATTTGTTGATGATCGAAGGGTCGGCGTGATCGCCGGCCATAATTTTTTTATTTTTGATTAAAGTAGGACTAAATAGATTTTTGTCGTTTGACTGGTGCACTTACCGGTGACTCATGCATACGTGCGGACGACGGCATCGACAACAATGTGACCTCTGAAGGCGTTTCGGTAGCTCGGCGCGTCGTGCAATGTCCGTTTATTTAGGCATCCACCAGAGCTAGACCCAGACTCGGGCCTAGCGCTATTAGTTTCGGCATCAGATTTTCATCTGAGAGGTTCAGGGATCGAGATCGAGCGGCGGCGACACGGGAGGCTATCAGAGTAATGCGAAGGGGCCCAGGGGTTGAGAGCCCGACAAGGCTATTCCCCTTGGTTTTGCCATTAGGTGGCATCGGAGCGGGGTAGCGGTTTCTTTTCCCTTGTTCGTCGTTTTCTGACGATTAAGAGTTTCTAAATAAGTTTTATTTTTTTACTGTTGTGTTTTTATTTTCATGCTCCGGCATCCTTTTGACTTGGATGTGACGCCGGGTTTTAGTTTCATCACGGCGGACAAGGACCTTAAGCGCGCGCCTCCTTTGTCTAACCTATGGGTTCCCGTGTGTTCGGGATGCCGACAAGATTCCTCTATACTGATTATTTTGATACATGGGCCGACGGGTTGACGTGCACGCAAACCGATGGGTGATTAAGCCGGCGAGGTGGAAGGAAACTTGTGGAGTAGGTCATCTGCGGGCGCCTAGGTTGTGGCCACACCCTGCTGTGAGAGGTTGAGTGTGGGTATTCCGTCAGGGCCCGTAAGTTGGTGGGTCGAGCCCTGACACGATGGCTTGAAAGCTATCCGAGGCACTGTTGGGAGACCGCAGCGAGCCGCGACGAGTTCTGGATCGTGGGGAGCCCCTTCCCACTTCGGTCTTCAAAGTTCTCATAAGGATATTTGCTACTACCACTAAGATCTGCACCGCGGCCTGTGTCGCCAAGGGTCACGCTACAAGTTGCAGTAGGGTCGTGCCCTCAACTCCTTGACTGGTTGCCTGTGTATGGGCTGTCCGTTGGGGTTCGGAAAGGAGGAGGGGCGGCCTGCTCAACCAGAGTACTCAGAGGAAGCCTAGAGGAGGCGCACAACGACACAAATGGGATATCGTTATGTCGGCACTGGGACAAGGAGGGGCAGGTGGCTTGCTGGAATGTCTGATATTCCCCTCGAAGTCCCACAGGATGACCGAAGTGCCTGTCGCTACGCTACGGAAAATAAGTAGCTGAATGCCTGGCCGCAGAAAACTGGCAGAAGCACCAGAAATGAGGGGAAGTCGGAACGGGAAAACGAGGCAGCGGGCGCAAAAAAGGAAAGAACGGGTTGGACGTCGTCTGTGAATAGTGTGACAGGGGCAGGACCAGCATGGCGGAGGGAGCAGGGCTGCTGCTATATGCCGATCGTTCGTTGGACTCGGGTATAGGGGCGGAGACTAATCGAATCGTCTATTAGCAGGTTCCCTCCGAAGTTCCATCGGGATAGGTGGGTCATTCGGACAGTGCCGCTATGCTGAGTGAGAAAATGGCCGCTACCGGGCACGACACTGGCTGGAGGTATCGGGAGCCACTCTACAGATAGTAAAGGCGAGGAGCGCAACTGCAGAACGACAAGTGGAGACGAATCTGCATCAGGGCGCAGTCCTATCGGGGTGAGGAACGAAGAGGAGAACGGACTGTAGGGAAGGAGGTCCAGACTAGCAAGAAGGAACTGAATCTGGGTGTGGAGACGCGCCAGGTACAGTCGGAGATGAAGGAGGAAGAAACCAACTTGACAGGGTGAGAAAGCTCTGATCTCGTTTGTTTCTTGGTGAAAACAGATGAGTGAGGACTTAGATTGGGGGATTTCAGGGGTGGCGACCCCGAATCCGAGACTAGTTTTGGTAGGAGATTAGTAAAAAGAGAGTCAGCAGAGGAATGAGGTGCGTGGAGGGAGCGGTGGCGGAGACGGGCAGGAGCTGAATGTAAGATTCTTAAGTATTTTCGGCGATGTAAAATACTAAGCAGGGGCTTTCGGGGCTGGCGACCCCGAATATGAAGTCACATGGACGAGAAAGTTAGTAGATTAGGAGTTAGTTAGAAAAATACTTGCACGGGGATGTCACGGAGAGTGTCAGGGGAGGCAAAAATGAGAGGGAAAAGCGTGTATCTTGCCAGTTCCTTAATGGAATCGGGCAAGGAAAGAAGTGAAATGGGGGTTCTTAGAGCAAGCGAACATGATTGTTAAGTCAGATGAGGGAGAAGGTTAGTAGAATGAGAGATAAGTAAGAAAGACCGTGCGAGGAGATATGGTCGGGATAATGGAAGCGGGAAAGGTGAAGCTCGCACTATGCTTGACCAAACCAGCAAAGTAAAGAGGCGCTTTGGGGTTTTAAGGGCGGGCGACCCCAAATCCGCAAGCAGATTACGACGAGAGAGAGAGAGAGAGAGAGAGAGAGAGAGAGAGAGAGAGAGAGAGAGAAAGAGAGAGAGAGAGAGAGAGAGAGAGAGAGAGAGAGAAGGAGAACTCGCCAATGAACGACTGGTGATGTAGGATGGACTGTCAGTCGAGCTGTGGGAAGGAGCCGAACGGCGAGCTACAGCGCTATGCCAGTAGGCATGTATCTGCCCATATTTCAGCGGAAGATACATTCACACACACCCGCACGTTTGATTGGTAGTAGGGTAGTGATCCATAATCGTATGCGTCAACTCATCGAGATTGCCTTGGCATTTTCCCCACAATCACGGTCCCGTCGGTCGAGCAATCCAATAGTCGTGGTTGCAGTGTCCATTATCATAATCATTCCCGCTCGCCTGCAGCTTACGAGCGAAATTCCATTTGAGCAACGATTCACTATTCGTCGTCGGGGTCGGGATCCGGAAGGGGCACCGCTCGTATTCATAAGTTGTTGCCAACTACACCCCTCCCTTTTTTTCTCTGCATGGTAAGTGACCATCTATGCATGGCCATCAAAGGGCCTGTGTGCCACTGCCCCTGCTGTGGGTGATAGGAGCCAAGTGATCCTAGCCGGGTGGGTAATCAGGTTCAGTAAAGTATGAGGAAGTGAGAACGTGGGCTCACCTAACTGACTGCAGCTGAACGCCGGTTTGCGCCAGGGTGTACTGCATCTGGCCATGTCTCTGTGGGGGCGGATGCTTGCGTAGTCAGGGTGTATCCGTGATAAGTAAAATCAGGCGCCGGTGAAGGGAAGCAGGGAGATAGAACGAAGGAGATATATATGAATGCTTGTATGATGATCTGTGAAGCATGCCCATGTGTTTTTCCGCCCCGTATTTTTTCATTGCGCCGCTACTTGGTGGGTTCCACGAATAGCCGTATGGCACAGAGGGTTGAACAGTGGCTGTGGGCACTTTGCACTGCGGGATTGTAAGTGATGTAGAGTACGGGGTTGCGGTAAATAGCGGGAGGTTACTGTAAGGAGCTGCATGGCCACTCAGATATGTGTTGCTGCCAGGAGAAATGGGTGCGGACTGTGGCGTTTGTCAGCACTTCCTGCGTATAGCTAGTTTTGTTGTATCGGTTGTATGGGTCATTGCCTTGATTACACCTAGTTAGGCTACGACAGTCAACGACAGGAGGAGTTGCTGTGTATCCGGGCACGACAGCAAGGGTTAAAAAAAAGGACCGACTGGGACACATCCGTTGATGATTACTGTTGTTGCTGGACTTCGTGGTTGTTTGCGGATTGACCAGCACCGTCTTGTTGTGTACTCGTCACACATTGACTGCGCATCAGCTGCACGCGCTGAGTGCGTACTGCGCTGTGCATTACAGCCCCTTGCAGTGTTTTCACCTTGAGCATTACTAGGTGCGACACTGTGTTACTTGCGTTTGGTACTGTGTATTAACACGATGCCTTGCTTCTGCGCACAGTTAGTGTGCGCACAATATTCAAGCTAAGTTTATGATGGTTCACCTGCGTTTTGTACATAGCACAAGAGGGGGCGGCCTGACTGTGAAAAATGAGTTTTTTCTGCGAGTTGAGAGATGGGCAGGAAGTCAACAACTGGCTATTTGACTTTGACTGACCGAGCTGCTGCTGCATTCTGGCCGTCATTGCGGGGCCTTCAGGCGCATAACGATAACAAAGCCCTCTCCTGAGAGTTGAGTTTGTCCCTCTCCTGTATCTCGAGAGTCTAAAACCCCTCATTCTGCCCTTCTTACTCTAAGTCTAGTCCGTTGGTTACGAGAGGAAGGCGGCAGGCGGGATTGCAGCCTGTAGGACCGAATCAAGACTCTGTGGGGAGTCCACCCACCGATTGCGGAAGCTCTGCCGGAACCTAGGCGAGGTTCTGAAGGCAGGGAATTGACAGGTATATCTTTTTCTGTTTGTATGACCCCACTACACCCATGTTTGGTTATCTCCCTTTAGTTTGACTGACGTATATATGTGTGTCCCTATGACTTTGCTTTTTTCCAGGACTTAATCAGATTGAATGGAAGGAATGCATGAGAGTGAAGTTTAAGTTTCATCTTTATTTTGACTGAAAGCAGACTAAGGGATGAACTGGTGAAACTGCATGCGTTTGACCGGGTCAACCAAGGACTGAACATTGTTTCTAAGCTGAATGGCCCTGGGCTATGTTTATTTGACTGTTTTCTGAAGGGCCAGACATTGTTTCTAAGCTGAATGGTCTGGTTGCTATGTTTATTTTCGGAGGGTTTGCCTGATGTGAAGGTTTTAAGTTTTTGTTTTGTTCTGAGGGAGGATTTTGGTCTAAGGCTGAGCATTGTTTCTAAGCTGAATGGTTTAGCCTGAAAACCACGCACATAAGTATAAACTGAGTATGAAATAAAGTACTTTACTTATATTTGCATGTGAACTGGTAGTTGGGCATTGTTTCAAAGCCGAATGGCCCAACTCTAAGCCATATCACTAAGAAGAGAAGAGAAATTGCAGAATATAATTGAAAATAGTCTGGGCAAGCTGAACATTGTTTCCAAGCCGAATGGTTCAGTCTAGTGCCTGCCCCGTGAACGTGACCGGCACCGGTCACCAACCCGTGACCGGCCGATCACCGGGCCTAAATCCTGTGAACAACCGTTCACGGGAGCCGTTCACGTGCTTTACGCCCGCGGGGGCGGCGGTGCGGTCGGGATGAGGGCGGGAGGGGGGTGGTGCGGGGCCCTTCTACACCCCCGTACCTTCAAATCAGACAAAAAAAAAAAAAAAAAAGATATTTGTGTTTAAAAATAAATAAATAAATAAATATTTGGGGGTTGATTGATTGATTGATTGATTGGTTGGTTGATTGATTGATTGATTGATTGATTGGTTGGTGGGGGAGGGGTCCTCCCTCCGCTCCCCTGCGCGCGCGCGCACCTCTCTCTCTCTCTCTCTCTCTCTCTCTCTCTCTGCAGAATGGCGGTCGTGGTCGATGCTTTATTGCACCACCGAAACAACGACC
>BFEA01000034.1:2352869-2376474 GCA_003427395.1 Chara braunii
ATATGGGCAGGTGCCCCTCGACAGTCCCCACACGTCTATAAAAAAAAAAGTACCCCTACCAGGCGAAAAAAAAAAAAAAAACCGGAGTTCCCGCTCACTGTGAACTCCGTGAACTACCGACGTTCACAATTTCCGTGAATGGTGACCGGTCCCTGTTCACAACCCCCGTGAACGGTGAACGGGGGTACGACACTGGTTCAGTCCTCTGCCCAGATTTGCATTTTCTTGTGAGAACAAAGTCGGAAAACTACTAAATTTTGGATATTAAACAGTTCAGGGCGACTAGACATTGCTTCTAAGCCGAATGGTCTAGTCATATGCCCAAAGAAGAGAAAAGTATTTGTGCAACCTGTTCGTGTATATCCTAAACGCGTGCTAGACATTGTTTTTAAGCTGAATGGTCTAGCACTACGCCATATGTAAGTTGGGTACAAGGGTTAAATCATCTGAACGATTCATGAACTATCTATGAGGATTTTGACTTGGGGATGGTGAGAGTACTTACTCCTTGAGGTTTAGCCTTGCATGTGACTGAGCGAGATTACTACTTAGTATGAGTTTCAGTTTGACAGGTAGTTGCTTTAGAGGCTCGCCACGTGCTAGAGCGATAGGAGTTAATTCAATTTATGCATTTTCTTAGCTAATTTTATTTTACTTAGGTCGATTTTCACATTTTATGGGATCATTTGTTATACTTGGTTGTGTATAAATTTTGGTAAGTTACTTTCTCTACGGGAAGTGTTGCCGAAATTTATGCAAATCCAAGGAGTTAGTCATGTTTTGGCATTTCAAAGTTCAACTTGTCTAAATTTTATACATGACTTAGTAAAAATCTGGAAAGTCTCATTTTCTAAAGGGACTGCTGTTCAAATTTTTGCTAATTCAGAGATTTCAACAAAATTTGACTTTGAAAAGTCAAAGACTATTTTTGTTTTCATATTCGGGCTAATATAAATTTTGAAAAGACACTTTTCCTACGGGAAGCGCCGCCGAAATTTCCTTAGTTTAAAACAGTAAGTTTATATTTTGACATGTGGCAATCCTTGAAAATCCACTCTGTATAGAGGAGATTATGCCAGAGTCTACCTTTTTTTTTACGCTTGCTTAGAGGTAGACTTATGCTTAGTTAAATATGATGATTTTGAGCAAGATTGTAATATGGAAATCATTCTCCATGTACTTATAGATTTAGCTTGGGGATTGGCATGTCTTGTGTAACAGGTCTTCTTGATCGATTGATTCAGGATTTCGGCTAGATTCAGCTTGATCCCACGAGGATCATCTTCTGATATCACTGATAACAGGTCGCCGACTCGTCGGTTTACGATTCAACTCCAATTCACTCCTTCCACTCAACCTAAAGGCTTTATCCTTATGATTTGAACTGTTTTATTGTGTTTTTGCCCAGACTTTATTTGAATGGTCATTTAAAGAAAAGTATTGAATATTTTATTTTAAGGAGCTGCACAACATTGAGGTTTGTATGGCTAAAAGCAAGGAGTGTGAGTGCAGAGAGTGGTTGAAGTTGACCCCGTGTAGTGCATGAACCTTTTTTGCTGAATCTTTGATGTGATTGCAGGTATGTTTGGTGATTCGGACTTTGGATTTGACTGTCTACGCTCACATACATATATATATGGTTGAGAGGAGCCCCACTGTGATTGTGAGAAGTGATCGTTACATATTTATAATCCTCTATATAGATGTCAATACATATGTCTTGAATGTTTCATGCGGCCTACAATGATCGCGCGTAAGGATTAAACTGATTGTGTTTTTCGAGAGAAAAGGGACATCCATTTTTATCCTTTTATCCTTTGTTTTTTAGAGTTTTTATGGTTGGACGTTGTAGTCCGTGGCAGCCGTCAAAGTCAAACCCCTTGATTTCTCTCTAGGCCCTAGATGAAGAAGTTGGCCTCCAGGGCCATAAGAGATGATTGTCACCACAAATATGAACCTGTGTACCACCCACTCTCCGCAGGGTGCAGAAGAGGGCGTGGAACGGCACGACTCTCTATATTAATCTAGTACAGTGGTTGAATTGGGACAGGTACGGATACCGGCTTGGTACCGGGCCAGTTCTCTGCAGTACAGTACGCTCAAGTCTGGTTTGGTGTTGGTTTGGCACGGGTGTGGCACACGAACATACTGCGGTCAGACCCTGTTATTGGATCGAGATTGGAGCGGTGTTGAGCGCATCGGTCCGATACTGCACAAGGCAGCGCGGTACCCTCCCGACCACGTCACACAGGAGTTGGTCTAATCCTCGTCGCGAATATACATGGAGTTTCCTCAAGCCGCTCCGGCCGAGTGCGCCAGCCATACCTCTAGCGAGCCCCTACGACAGGATAAGGCCTACGCGAGGCACGACTTACCTTCACCTTACGGGAGCTGTCACCTCCCTTCGGTGGGTGTATCCCTGCCGAGCTACCAGTCCACAGTACGAATGCTAATCAGTTGCAATCGCAGAGGTGGACCAGCCGAGGTTGTTTCTCGTTCCCTGTAGTATAGGGGGTACGTGCGGTATTACGCCTCTATCGAACCCGCACGCGAACCGGCATCTTGAGGGGCTGAAGTCCCAAGTGCGACGCGTCGCCGGTCGACTAGGACGCATCCCACACGTCATGCGCACACCACTATAATGAATCATAAAAATAAAACGCACACACACACATATATACATATACTGAACGACACTAAACAAACAACGAGACAACACTCCTAGTCCCTTAGTAGTCATCCCACAACTTTCGGATGCGGAAATCGGATAGGCATCGCGCGCGAGATTGAGTATAAAATCGCGTGGATGCAGGGCTAACTCATATCGATTCGCAATGCAAGCGTACGCAAGCGATCGCAATGATGGCGTACTATGTAGTACCCGTACTCATGCGGTCCTCGTTAATCTCGAGGGTCGCATTCGACACTCAAGTGTCGGTTGACACAACCGGTGAACGTACGGTATCTATCCCGAACCTCGAAAAGAACCAGAATATGCAACAACATTCCGTCATAGTACAAAACCTGCACCAAACCAGGGCGGCCATACCCTTACCAAAGTTGAACTAGTTTCCGCACTGTACCAATCATGTCGCCGCGACCCAACATCGGTCCCACTCACTCAATAACACTCGGTCATCGTGGTAGTAGTAATCAAGTCCATCGGGAAAGTCAAAGAAACTCATACGGATCGGCGGACAGTAGGTAAATAACCGATTTTTTTAACAAATTTCCCTCAAAATTTAATCCCGTCAAAATTTAATCAAACAATAAATAATCATTTGTTTTTGTTCTTTTTATTATTATTATTATTATTTTTCATTTCTAATTTTTTGATTGGAATAAACGATAATTACAGACAATCTCATCAAGGACACACCCTGATGAATCATAATTAAATAATAAATATTCATTTGTTTTCTTCCTTTTTGTTATTTTAAATTATTTTTCTCAATTTTAATTTTATTGTTGAAATTAGTAAAAATCGTGGGTTCATTCCATCGTCAATCGCTCAGTGTAAAAAGGACGCGCCGATGCCTACTACCGCACCTCCGTATTGTGGTCGGCTGCTTCTGGAGCAACCTCGGAGCGGACGAAAATGATAGGTGCTAGGCGCGGCAGGTGCGGGCGTTCCTCTTGTTAATGTTGTCAGTTTTAATAGTCGACGGGGAAAATTTTAGGGATCCTTTTCCGACCCCCAATTTCTTCCGATGAGTCTAATGAAAGTCCCAGTCGATTCCTCCCTAGGCTTTCAGCCCAAGCCCCAATTCGTTGTATTTCGGGTGGCCGACTGGTCTGCGACCGCCCGACACCGTTTCAAATCATTTAACCACCTTCCACTTTTAAAGGGGGGTCACTCATAAAATCTCACAACCACCTCCCACATGGAGGAAGTCAACAATAAATTATAACCACCTCCCACATGGAAGGGAGTCAATCATAAAATACTCATTACCGAAAGATCAACTTTTGGATCCTCATCTCAACTCAACAACTAACATTTGGCATGGACAAGCTTTTGAGTCTCAAAAGACTCATAGATCCTATGAGATTTTCACACATTTTCACCAAACAAACTGTGCTTATCTTTTTTATACTCGAGCCTATTGTCTGTACATAGGCAGATTGAGCGAGTATGCCAAAGACTAGACAGTTTACACATTTCACATTCACGAAAACGCACGAGATGCATCTAGTACACCTCTAACACAAAAAATCATCACACATCAAGATAAGTTCATACATATGAGAGTGGTTGTGATCGTCGGACAAAGAGGTAGTCTATGATTTTTATTACGTATAGGGTCAGAATATCTCAACTCATAGGAACAAAAATAGTATTAAGGACACACATATACTCAGAGTTGAACAACCTTAAATAAAAAATAAATCCGGATAATCACTATGTCACCAATATACTCAACGTTGGGAAAAGTCCCAATTCAAAAAAAAATCAGGGATGATCATAATATCACTAGGTATCGCACAAAAGTGGCACGGCCTCAATAATCGTAATTGGAAAATTGTCACAATCAGAACAATATCGCAGACGTCTGCTTAAAGAATAATTTTTACTCTCAACTCGTAGATCGTATATATTTTTAAGTACAAAATAACAGCAATAATATATTGTTATGTTATATATCATAATGGAGAAAGAATAACCATGAATAAATAATGATGTCATGATCAACTGAATTTTTCCAACCATGAAGGCTTTCAAATGCAACAATAATAAAAGTATTATATTATACTTCCCCAGACTTTAATAAAATTATATTGTGTCGAGGGGCAGTGTAATCCTTTCTCAAACGTATAACATCTTATTCCTAAGCCCCGATCAAGGATCAAGCCTCACTGCATCCCCCTCCGATTCCAGTACTTGCACCTTGCAGACCCTTGCCGATAAAATACACAACCTCACTATACATACTCCGGGATGTGCTGTCCCTTCGTATGCAGACGAACCCACTTGACACAAAAATAGTTCGGGATTCACCCCTTACCTTTATGTGGTAGACAATAGTTGCTTCCTTCATAGGTCATGGTCTGACAACGGTCAAACACTTTCCTCTTATTCGGTAGTAATTTAGTCATTTTATCACAGAGGATCAAATGACAACACCCCACTATGGACCAGGAACCTTGTTCCGGCGTGGGTTTCATTACCACCTACAAGACAAGATTATAATTTCTTCAAAGCCATCTTTCAGGGGAACAATAACATAGGATTGCAACTTTCTTTAGGGTAGACTCTACACATTGACCATTTTTCTCGCGAAATTCACTTTCCCAAGGAACTGGTCACTCCATTCACCTTCGAATCCGCATCGGATGTGGATTCCGTGTAACGTTTTTGTCCCCTCTTAAAAGGTCATCCCATGCATAAAGCAAAATGAATATGAATGGATAACTCATATCGACTAACTTTATATAAATAGATCCAGAAAGATCATATTTGATAAATAAAAATAAAGTCGGTAGGTTATGTGGCTTGTCACAAATGAATAAGAATAACACAAAATGACATTGGGTACATAGTATTACATGAGCCAACACTTAAATAGGCTTTACATAAATGAATGTTGATGCAAATGAAAAAATTTCATAGATAGGCTCAAAGGGTTACTCCCCAAACGATAAACCCAGGTGCTTAGTTAAATAAAATGCCTACGGCTTCCCCTACAAAAATCTTTTGGTAAGAGACAAATTTTTCTTCACGATCTAAGCTATTTTCAAGCGCTAGCGTAACATGTCACTGTCGCGACAACTTAGGTAGCTTAGTGGCTGTGTTCAAGTATCAAAGATCCTTGCTCGGGTGAAGACGTTGTCGGGACGGAAACCCTGACAAGGGTATCTGCCCTATGTTTTCGATGTCGGACAAAGTTCGAATTTTGATAAGTTTGTGAAATTTGGTCTGACAAAATAAAACATGCTATTAGAATATTCCGACTCGATCGTGATTTTCGGCAAAACCGCTGGGATGTGCGGCTGTGGAAAGATTAAAGCTAGACCTATTCTACCTAAGATTATGTCGCGCTAGGAATAAGGCCGCGACACCATCAAGGTAAACAGCCCGATGAATGGGCAACGGCGTGAGCACTGCAAGATCGGCAGGTCTCCGTGTCGATGGCAGCACGGTTGGCTTTGTGAAAAGGGGACCGACAGACCGATGCCGAGGCCTTCCAAGCGGCGGCGGGCAGAACCTGCTAAGCCACCAGCCAGCAAGGCCTGCTAGGCTACATGCAGGCGGGGCCTGTAGGCCACAGGCAGGGTAGGCCTGCTAGGCCACAGGCAGGCGGGGCCGGTAGGCCACAGGCAAGGTAGGCCTGCTAGACCACAGGCGGGCGGAGCCTGCAAGGGCACAGGCCGGGAAGATACTTGGGCTAGCTCTTCATATTGAAGAGTTGCTCCTATTCAGTGTGGAACATGAGCTAGCCCAGTAGGTTAACTCAACCGACTCTTACCCAACACGTACCGAGATCGAATCTGACAAATCGCATCTTTAGGTTGACTTCTTTTTTTTTGGAGCTGGCCGCCTTGCCAGCTATTGACGCAGTCGATTTCGACCGCCGATCAAGAAGATCGCATGGCCAAGATCGGCCGCACGTTGTTCAGCAAGGCCCCTGCGCAAGAATGACACGTATAAATCAACAAAAACAAAATAAAGTAAAAAAAAAATAAAAAAATAAACAGCGTCACATGGCGCCTGGAGATGCTATTGGCGGGACATGTAACTGTAGCCGTTGGCTTATGCCAACGGCTTTATTATTGCAARAAAAAAAAAAAAAAAAAAAAGTATGAACGGCGCCAGATGGCGCATCAGGAGGAAACAGGGACTTATGGTCCTTGAAAAACAGGCGCTGTTTTCAACGGCATCAGACCGTTTTCGTTTCTTTTTGTTTTTTTTTTGTTCATAGATTTTCTTAGATTTTATATATATATATATATATATATATATATATATATATATATTTTTATTCTTTCCTTTTTTCATGAACTAATAACTCAGCGCCCGTTCGTTTTGAAAACAGACAGCTGGGAGCTGTAACGCCTGAACCAGGCACAGGTAGAAAAAGAGAAGGGGGGGAGGGCGACTGTGCCTGATCGTTTCGTCGGGATTCCATGGACTCATCAGGGAGTTGTAACCCCGACAACCATAAGAAGATGAGCAAAATCGAATGAATCTACCCTAAGGTCATGGTGGTATGCAGACGCCTACTCAAGGCGTTGGCACAAGGTGCAGGTAAGATTTTTTTTTTATTATTTTTTTTTTTCCTCTAGTTTTCTCGTTTTCTCCCCCTCCCCATTTGTAGCCGTTGAGGCTTGACCTAACAAGGAAAACAGGGGATGCTGAAAATGAACAAAACTAAAAACGGTAAAAAAAAAGAAAAGAAAAAAAAAACAACAACAACAACGAAAACGAAAATGAGGCAACTGCCAGATCTCGCGGCTCACAGCGTACGCGCGTAGAAAAGGGACTGAGGGAGTTGGCTGAAAAGGGGGAGGGAGGAAGGACGTGAGAGTTGGGAGGATGAGGTCCTACTCCTCCCAAACTGACAATTGCCCTCCTCGTTTTCAAGGAAGGGCAGACAAAGCAAAAGGAGGAGGGTTGTTGCATGCAATAGCATGCACCTGGACAAGGTAAAAACCAGGTGCAGTAAAAAGTAGAAAGTTTTTTTCCTCTTCTTTTCTTTATTTTGTGTGAGGATACTTGTCCTCACGTGGTGGTACCTCTGGCAGAAGCTGCGAGAGATAACTATCAAACTCCCGTTTTTTAAGGGAGCCTGAAAAATGAAGGGTCATAAAAGGAAAAGGTTAAGTACAACCTTTTCCCCGATGTATCTGCCCTAGGAAAAGGGTCCAGATACATGAAACTGTAAGGGGTTGTATTTCTCCAACCCCTTGTCAAAAAAAAAAAAAAAAAACAGATTTGGAAATGGCAGGACCCCAGCTATCTCGTGAGATTCCGAGATAGCTAGGAAAAAGAAAAAATTAAATAAAATGGGGCAGTTACAGAAACTTCCCCGCACTAAGGTTGTGGTTGTGATGCGACCACAGTCAGCCCTGGATCTTGGCAAGATCAAGGGTTCACTGTGAGCCCACTGTCAAGCGCATCGGTCCGACAGGGGGACCCTCCCGGCCGCGTCACGCAGGATTTGGCAAGACTTGTCGCGGAGATCGTTTTGCCGCTCCGACCGAGTGCACAAGCCGTACCTCTCACGAGTCCCTACGAAAGGACAAGGTCACGCGAGGCACCACTTTACTTCCACTCGTGGGAGCTGTCACCATCCCTTGAGTGGGCGTATCCCCGCCGAGCTACTAGACCACATACGAAGGTTTTTCATATGCAATCGCAGAGGTGGCCCAGCCGAGGGCGTTTCTCGTTCGCTGTAGCATAGGAGGTACGAGCGGTCAACGCCCGAATCGAACCCGTACGCGAACCGTCGCTCGAGGGGCTGATCTCTCGAGAGTGATCCTACGTTGGTCGACTAGGTCGGCTATTCTAACCACGAGACGATACTGGATTAAACGAAACCAAGTTTCACTTGTAAAGCACGCCTAGCCCCTTATTCTCATCCAACCCATAACTCTGCTGAGGGAAGTAGATGAGTGTCGCACACGAGGCTCAAAATAAATATCACGGCAGCGTGGGCTCTACTACATCGACTAGCAATGCATGTTTACACAAGCAGTCGCAATGATGGAGCGCTATGTGGTACCCAAATCCAGGTGGCCCTCATAGGTTTTGAGGGTCACCTTCGACACTCAAGTGTCGGCTGACACGCGTCTCGAGGGGTTGTCCTCTTGACGTTAGACAATCGCAAGTGCGGTTGCAAGACCTACCCTCTTCTGCATCCTGTGGAGAGGGGTTGAGTAGACAGCCTCAGGGTTGTTGTGGCAATCAGAATCTTGGCTCTCTTGACATACTCCATCATCTGAGGTATATGGAGAGGTCAAGGGGTTTGACTTTGACGGCTGCCACAGACTCCAACGTCCAACTATGAAAACCCAAAAAGGAACCGATCGCAGAGGGGAAAAAGAGGCTAGCCCCTTTTTTCTGTCTTCCTAGCCCGTATTCCAATTTGTATAGCTTGGTAGGCATGTCAAATGGAAAGGGGTTGGTTAGTACGAAGGGTGCGCACGGACAATGCCCTATTCAAACCCATGTGCGAACCAATGTTCGAAACGCTGGAGCCTCATTTGCGGATTCTTATAGGCTGACTAGGACTAGTACTTCGTCCGCGCAACATTTCACACTACCAAAACTCGGGTCTACTTACCGCAACGTGCTTTTGTCCCTTCTGCTTGACCCATAAATGTTCCTGCGAAAGCCCTAAGCGGAGCCCGCGCGCCGGATCGTATAAGACGGTCGTGTGCTCGAGGGAACGCATTTCTTTCAACTATGCGAATTTTCACGATCAACTGTCATGGCGATGCTTCATGCGTTACCCACAATTGCTCAACCTCCCCGTAGGTTTTGGCACTGCGCAGGGCACTCAGGTGTAAGACCATAATATCACGAAGGGGCAAGCCTTTCGCGATATAGAAAGGCTGAAGGAAAAACCCTTTAGTCCTTGTGGCATTTTTGACCTTTAGGCCAGGTGTCCAGAAGGGTAAGACATAAGGGCCTAGTGAGTGGGGGGAACCCTTTCGCGCGGGGCCAGAACCTCGGATGTCCTGGACAAGGGCCTCAAATTCCTGGTTCAGGACTAACGTCCAACCAATTAAACCAACGAGTAAAGAGGAAGCGTAAGCATGCGGTCGCATAGTCCCGTGAGGGTTATCCGAGCGTACGCCAACTTTGACTATCAAAATATCAGAACGGGAAGAGGCAATCTCAATTAAACAAAGAGTTATGTGGTAGTTCACTCTCACGACAGTTGTGTGGTTTGCCCATCTGAATCCAAAACATAACCATTCACAAAGACTCAATCGAGATTTCTCCACACATATCAGCGATCATACACAGAGTTCAAACGACATCGCACACACTAAAGGGGTCACATTTTCAGTCTTTTGCAGCTCACACCCTGCCTTATGCACACAAGCCCAACCTTTTCTCAACCGTTCCTCAACAAAAATACTCAGTCCTTAAGAAATGATCATTTATAAAGAATCTGGGTGAAAGCCCAAGAAAACATATAACTCAGCAAGGGTCAAGGCCTTAGGTTGAGGGGCAGAAAAAGCAGGAAAGTTGACTCGTAAACCGACCTGTTATGAAATGATTAGAGAAAAATGATCCTTTGTAGAATCAGGCTGAACGAATCAAGCCTTCGGTCGAACTGCGAAAACCTGCATCACAGTACAGGCCAATAGAACGCCAGTACTATGTTCAAGCCAAGTGGAGAGTACTCTCCAATTCGTAACCTAGCTCATCTACTAAACTTTATGTTCAGTTTCCCTTACTAATACTAAATCACTGAGAATTTAAGCAGCATCTCCCCTATTCAGGGTGGATTTGCCAAGTTCCTCCTAGCTAAAAATATTCTAACTCCTCAAATTCTACGAAATTTCGGCAGCGCTTCCCGTAGGAAAAGTGCCTTCGCAGAATTCCTATGAATCCAAAAATGACTAACTCTTTCAGATTTGTAGAAATTTCGGCAGCGCTTCCCGTAGGAGCAGGAGGCTGCCAAGATTTATACAGAGCTGAAAACAGAAGGACTAAGCAAAGTTATACTTGGGACTAACTTCTGACACTTGCTTGATAGTTAGGATTGAAGATAGTTTACACGATCCCCTTTCAAAAGATGGTATCGTGAGCTACTTGGGACTAACTTCTGACACTTGCTTGATAGTTAGGATTGAAGATAGTTTACACGATCCCCTTTCARAAGATGGTATCGTGAGCTATCGTCAACTCTAACTTCAAGTACGGTCAGTCCTATCTTTATCCCAAACTCTCCCTCCTATCATCCATCTCATCTACCTATGGCTCCAACACTTGGTGAGCATCTAAGCAGCTAACCTATCGAAAAAAGCCCCAGAGTGAGAGCCCACAAGCATGCATAAACAAACATCTCTCACAATCCCACATTAGTTTGACCCAAGCAGTTCGTTATATCTCTCAGTTCCTTTCTATTTTAAGTCCCCCTTTCCTATGGCATATGGTCAGGCTCACCCTAATTAAAGGGTATGCCCGACCTGCGTAAATAACAGATAAGGTACGCACATCTGGACTACCCCTAGGGTGTGCCCAATATAACATGAACTGTATACGTAAAGTATATAACCAGACCGCCCTAACCCTAGGGTACGTATGACTTCTGCCTAACTGACAATATGAAGCATAGGATTGGGCTGCCCTAACCCTAGGGTGTGCCCAGTGTGCCCTAAACAAAATTACATATGGCATAACATTAGACCATCCCTACCCAGGGTAGGCCTAACTTGCCTGAACATACGCATAAACGACAAAAAGTTGGACCGCCCTAACCCTAGGGTACGCCTAGTTAGCCATAACAGTTTAAGTTACATAAGGCAATGCGATTAGGCTGCCCTAACCCTAGGGTGTGCCTGATCTGCCTAAACAAGTACAAAACAACAAAAAGTTGGACCGCCCTAATCCTAAGGTACGTCCAACTCACGAGACATTCACGACAAAGGCATATCGCTAGGCCGCCCTAACCCTAGGGTACGCCTAGTTAGTTATAACAACAATTAATATGATACAAATACTTACACAAACTTTATGTTTTTCCTTCTCTTGTTAGGCAGTCGATCGGACCTCTCTAGTTAATGGAACTTCTGGTCCTCCCCTCATGTTTAAAGGGGAAAATAAAAACAAATTTATACTAACTCTCTACTCCGTAAGTTTATGAGCATACAACTGAACCGCCCTAACCCTAGGGTACGTTCAGTCTGCTCAGATACCTTCTTTTTATTCTTCATCATCTCCTTTTCTTCCTTAGTTCTACCTGACTTACTGACTGGTTTTCCCTACCCAGGATGCCCGGTCAGTCAGAAGTATAAGTTCAATAATATATATATGATGTTTTGCTGGCTTGTGATGGGGTGTGAACCGACAGTCTGTAGAGTTTTCCATCTGGTGTGGGTGAGTGATAGTCTACTTTGATTTTGGTTAAGGTAGATTATCATTTACAGTGTAATCAGTGAGGGGATTCTGCACACTGTTGAGGGTTCAGCCTCCTGATGAGTCGGTGAAACTCCGACGAAACAGTTTGTCACAGCCCCTCGTTTGTTGTCCTCTTCTCTCTCTCTGCCTACGGTTTACCGGGCAGTTCTGTTTGTGACGATATATATATATATATAAGATTTTATACTTTGGTTGACCAGTTAATTCATGGCTTATGGCTAAGCCGCCCTAACCCTAGGGTACGCTTAGTCTTATGCCTTTGTCTCCCTCAGAAGAAAACACGCACCTCAAACTCATTAAAAGAACACCAGGAATCTGAGTCTTCCCTACCAGGGTGTCCGTCCTCCTGTTCAGAAACCCTAAAAAAAAACAGCGACCGATCCATCCTACCCGGGTAGGACCAGCCAAAAAAGGGTAATTCACACAGCCCAACAAACATCAATAAAACATAGCACTGAGCCCACATCCACCCGGAGGGGCTCATCCTTGGGTTGACCCGGTCAAAACGCATGCAAAATGCTTTTCTCCCGCCTTCCCCTAATTCATTCTGTCTGAATTCGCTCAAAGAATATCTGATTTTTCATATATACTTGTTGATTTAACCTTTTCAAAGCATGTGTTTTTTTTTTTTTTTTTTTTTTTTTTTAACCGGACCCGGTGCCCAAGGCTTGATATTACCAATAATAAGATTGAGGCCGGGGTCCTCACAGTCTACCCGAAGGATGATGATCCTAATGATACTGATGATACCACAGATAATGATGCTAAAGAGACTAATGATTCAAATATATGAAAAAATATAAAAGATTATGCTATATCAACTATTCTGGCCTCCTAATCCTAGAACAACTCCTAGCCCTCCCTGCACCAGAATACTGTACCTCAGAGACAAAACCAAACTACCCAACGCCAACCTTAGTTGATCTCTTCTCGCCACCTTGCAGCCCGCCCGGGTTCACCACTGGAATGCCTTCCACCCTCAGCAAACCCCAGATCTCTCTACAAGGCCTCACACTTCTGCCATTTGCAGGTTACAGGGCAACGCCTCAGCTCCGGCCAGCGTCGTTCTGACATCGGCAAACCAAGGGCACAGAACAGAGCAACTCAGTAGATATTAGTCCAGGTTCAATCATCTTTGAAGTTCTATATTCCGAATTTGGAAGAATACTAGATGCTGTCAAAATTTCAGAACACCAAAAAACTTAATATATCATTAATCAGATAATGATACTAATGAATCAAATGATGTGATGATGATGATGATGATGATTTTGATAACGATGAGTATGATGATTAATAAATAGAAAAAATTGCAAATATAAAAGACTATGTTATAACAACACTTCTTGCCTCCTAATCCTCGAACCTTCCCAGCCCTCCCTGCACCAGGACATTTCATCTCCGAGACAATACCCTCCTTACCAATGTCTACCATAGCTGACCTGTTCTCGCCACCTAGACTATCCCTGGCCCCATAGGTTGTCAAGGCAGCCCCCTCGGTTCGCCACTGGATTGCCTTCCTCCCTGGGCAAATCCCCAGATCTCTCTACAAGGCCTCACACTCCTGCCAAATTGTAGGTTACAGGGCACTGCCCCAACACCGGTCAGTGTCGTTCTGGCATCGCCAAACCAGGGGCAAAGACAAAGTAACTTTGTAGATATCGGTCCAGATTCAACCATCTCTAAAATCTCATTATCTCGATAAAGGAAGGAGGCCAGATACCGCCAAGAATTACAACACACCAGAAAGCATGATATAACATGGATGATGATGATGATGATTTTGATGATGAGATGATTCATAAAAAATCCCTACTCTCCTTCCTTATTCCATTCTCTCAACTCCCCTGTCTATCCCTTTACCCTAATCTGCCCCCGCTGGGATTTGATGCCCAGCCCCAGAAAAGAGTAATCCTCATAATCTGCCCATGCCCCCTCCAGGGTTTCACCACCCACCTAATGAAACCCCTGCAGAGCTGGGCTCTCCCCCTCCCCCTCACTAAAATGACATTCGCTTGGATTTTGTTGATGACGAAGAACAACACGCTGAAGATAAAGATAATGAGGAAGATAATGACGACCCTCTCACCTACTGATGCGAAAGGCGAACAATGTCTTGAAGAACAATATCTAATAATAAAAACTAATAATGATGATAACACTCATCATCATAATGATGAGTATATGATGACGATAATGCTGATGCTGATGCTGCTGCTGATGATGATGATGATGATGATGCACCAATGATGATGATGCTCATAATGATGATGATGATGATGATGATGATGATGATGATGACGCACCAATGATAATGATGCTCATAATGATGATGATGATGATGATGATGTGATGATGATGCTCATAATGATGATGATGATGATGACGCGCCAATGATGATGATGCTCATGATGATGATGATGATGATGATGATAATGATGACGCACCAATGAAGATGCTCATAAAGATGATGATGATGTTAGTAATGCTGCTGCTGCTGATGATGATGATGATGATAATGACGATGATGCTGATGATGACAATGATGATGATGAGATGATGATGATGATAATGATGATAACGATGATGATGACAACCGCCGATGATGATGATGATGATGACAACGATGATAAAACCGAAGCTGGTGATGAAGATGCCCTCCTACGAGCTGATGATAAAGCTGTCGCTGACGAACATGCTGATGAAGAAGCCCGCTTACTAACTGATGTTGTCCCGATAAGATGACGCAGAACCTTCCTTCAAAAAAAACGCACTGGATACGAGCCGAGAACCTGAATATCACTTCTCCCTCCATTCGACCTCCCATCTCATGGGACACACTGTACTCTCCTCCCTCTTGCTGCGAGCCGACCTCCTCCACCAAAATATGCAAGAAGAAGAGCACCAATGATTCTTTCTGAAGCAAGCTTCGCAAGAAAAACTTGTTCCCCCTTACACGGCATGCTAGCCCGTAGCATTCCTCGTGATAGGCACAAGACGGCGAGATGACACTATGAATGCTTTCAAATGTTAGGAGATAGAGAGGTGAAGTATTCACCCCCTCGATCATCTCACAGCTTCGCCCAGCATACCACGTTCATTGAAGATCCATCCCCCGCGCCACTCAGCAATTTCCGACATGGCCACTCGACATCGCGAAATCTTCGATATCTCATGATCCACTGGACCATTTGATCTGAAATTTGGACCACCTCAGCCTCCTCGACATAGACCACCGGTGGTCCAATTTTCAGCTTAGGGCGCGCGCCCAATCGCACGCAATCGTCGAGCGCGCGCGCGCTATTTTCCTTGCTGTGTGCAGTTTTGCAGCGCGCGCGGCTCCTCTCCGTGGCGGTAACCTTGATTGATGATTGATGCTGCAGGGGCGCAGCGCTCCCGGTAGCGCTGCGCCCCCCACCGGTTGGCGGCCGTTCATTTTCAAAGCATCTCCTGACATACATAACAAAACAAAAAATAGTAACCTTTCATAGTCGTGTTCTCAGATAACCAAAGGAGTAATGTATTTTTAGGGGGAAGGGATCACACTCATTAAATGAAGTTTATACCTGAAGTTCCCTGCCTCCAGAACCCCGCCTGAGCTCCGGCAGAGCTCCCGCAATCGGTGGGTGGACCTCTCACAAGGTCTTGTTGCGGTCCTACGGGTTGCAACCTCGCCTGCCGCCTTCCTCTTGTAACTTGAGACTAGACTTTAGAGTAAAAAGGATAAAAGGCGGTAAGTCAGAATCTCGAGATCCAAGAAAGGGACAGACTCAACTCGTAGGAGAGGGCCTTGTTATCTTCAATCTCCTGTGGGTCCCGCAATGGTGGCCAAAAGGTCGCAATAAGATGCCCTAGTTGAAGCTGAGACGCAGAGCAACTACCCCTGAAGAACCTTCAGGTTGCTGCAGTAACCCCTGACACAGCCCATTCACTCCCTCAATCTGTTGTGCTGTTCCCTCCGACTAGATTGCTGCTACACAGCCTAGAAGGACAATGTTCGAAATAGAGCACAACCCCGTGCTCTATTCAAAATGCAGCATTACACAGCGGAACGTAGTGGTACCACCCGCAGAGAACGCAACAAATGCACACTAGCCGCAATGATATTCAGTGGAAAGCGCATAGCAGCCACCGCGATGTTGCAAAGCACAATAATCAGCAGGCGAAGCCAGACAAAATGCTCAGTAGAACTCCGATCGAAAGTCCACTATGTACAGCGTCGTACACAACAGAAAGCACAGCGAGTGAATGCGGTAACAAGCAGCAGCAGTTTGCGCAGGCCTAGTGTAGTAGAAAACACTGCAACAAGACAGTGATACTTCAATGCACCTACAACAGTTACCTGTTATTTGTTGAGGGCAGCGGCCACGCTATCTTGACGCACATCCTCACCACCAATGTCACCCGCAATACTATCGTGACGCAAAAGTGAACTATCAAGAGAAAGCGTGAGGCAGTAGTGACTCATGAATCGGTGACGGCTCATGAAAGCTAAGTAATGGCAATCCCCTCAAAGATTTACCGCAGATCAGGGTCAATTCCGCAGCAACAGCATCACTGACCCCTACTGCCAACTAATTAGAGAATGAGTAAATCAGCCAACTAAAGTAGGTTCGGAGTCTCCACAACAGCGACCTGTTGGGGTCACCAGCAATCATCGACACTTTCCCACGTCCACAGCCGCTCAAATCTGCCCCAAGCCTGAGACGAGAATAACCCTCAGCCGCAGTTCAGGAGGTAACTGGTTTGCATCTTGACCACCACAATCAGTCGACGCGGTCTCGCTCCCAAATGCTAAAGATCGACCAGATTTACTAGAGATCAAACGGGCATGTCTGTGAATCAACAACCTCATGTACAAATCAACTGAGTAGTCTGCCAATGTGCAATATCACTCCACCATCCTCCTCCCTGCTATCTTCAACTTCTCTTTTCTCTTCAGCCTCACCACTTCCCTGTCATACCTCTTTCCCCCCCGTAATTCATGGCAATCGCCTTGGCACGATGAATACTACCTATGACGACCCAGGAGGATCCAGCCAATTATCCTCATGGTCATTTTTCAAGCCGAGCAATAAACTTTACGCTGATGGAAAACCATGCCAAGGGGTTGAAATGAGACGATAAGTTGCGCTCCAACACACACCTATTATGCAAAACAAGGATGGATCTTCCACTAAAATATGGGAAGATTCACTGCCAATTCTCATGACAGGTTAACGTGTTGTTTGCATCCGCAACTCGACTTTTGTTTCATCCCGCCTTTCCGGTCTTTGGTAAGTATCTCCTCTACCCTTCCTCTCCCTCCAAATCGTTGCAGAAGCTGCAGCATGAAAGTGTATGTCTACCAGATTCACTCGAGCCACGAGAGAGGGGATCGGATTATTCGCCAGAATGAGGATCGGTTGGGCGGAACGCGCCCCCACGAAGATTATCGGAGAAAGGTGCAACAAACGAACACAAAAAGTAGTGCATAGTTCACAACCAATCAGATGGGCATGACGAAGAAGATCAGCATAACGACCATTAACAACGGAACCACCAACTTCTGAAACACAGCAACTTCGATCACCTCTGCTACCAGTATCCCAACGGGTATGGCGACCATGATAGCAGGTGCTATGGCCACGTTAGTGACGAAGAATACGAGTTGCAGTCTTTTTTTCCTTCGTCAACTTCCTGCCCCTTTTTTATTTTGTTCATCTTCTCTCGTACCCCGCGCACCCCTGTTTCTTTACTGCCCCAAAACTAACACTCCAACCCAGAATCTAACACCGCTATTCATCTCGTAATACTAAAGAACCCTGGAATCGAGTCTTTGTTGGCTTGATTCCACTAAGGAATGAGCGGGATATCTGCTTTTGCCCCGTCACATCCACTCTCTCTCGGCACCCCCGCGCACTCCTGTTCTCTTCTAACTCCTGTCCCTTTATACTAACGCCAAAACTAACATGACCATTGCACTCGCCCTGCCAAAAAACCCCAATTTCAACTTTTCACTCGCCCTGTTTCATCAAGAAACGGGTCAGATATCCCATTTTCTCCCTCGTTTTGCTTCTTCTCCCATCTCTACCGCGCACTCCCTCTTTCTCCTAGCTCATCTCCCAGACTCCCATTCATCTAAACGCACAGCCGACTCAACCATTCAACTCGCCTATATAAAAAAAATCCCCACTTTGCTCCTTTTCTCGTCTAATTTCATTAAGAGTTGAGCAGCAGCTCCCTTCAGCATATCCATTTTCTGCCTTCTTTAGTTTCCCTCTCCCATCTTCACGTACCTGGACTGGATCCCGACCAGGTTCGTACACCTTCCTTCAACAGTTCTACTTCCTCTTTCTCTCACTCTCTGTAGATGATGTGCTCACCTTACCAGAGGAGGACAACTCCTAGGATGATAACGAAGAACATCAATTCGATAACGAAGAAAATCAATTCTATGGAGGTGGAGATCCGCCACGTTGAAGAAGAACTTGGTGAAGTGCAGCTTTGGTGGCTACTGTCCTCACCCCACCAATCACACGACTATGAGAAAGATGCTCATCGGCATTTGAGCAATGTGCCCTGTTCTGTCACCAACAGAGCTGGTCGGCCCCAGCTATGGCCATCAAGGGTGCATGAGGAAGACGCCCTACGTATACACCCATAAAATAGCTCAGCCAGGGAGCAACCTGCCCTCCACCAAATTCGCTACGAGAAAGTAAACTGAGGGAACCTCATCTTCGTCGGCCTCCAGCCTTTTCTACTCGAATTCTCTTTTATAACACAGCACTGGCCTTACTAACCTATCTGTCCGTCCAGACAGTTAACATCTACGGCCAGACTTTCAAGATCTCCCTACATGCACCTAGATGGGAACCTATGCAAAAAAAAACAAATGGACCTACGGACCTGCCCGTTTTCAAAAGAAACAAACACAAAAAAAAACAAACAAACAAAACAGCTGGGCTAAAAGATCAGGCCCCGTGGCCCAAAACTTGGTGAGCCAAAAATACAAAATTTTGACCACGGAATCAAATCCGGCAAGGTCCAAACCAAGAAAACAGCAAACATGGTTGGGTATAGTCCCACATCAGTGTGTCCGTCTTGCGCAGTTGCCATGCTAATCTTCTTTGTACTGCTCCAATTTTATCAGATGTCCCGAACCACTGCCCGGTAGGCCGAGCCCCAACTTACCATTGTGGGACTGACTGGTCCTGGGTAATTCATAATTATACTACACTAAACATCTGATTGTATCTTGATTCAAACTCCTGCCTGGATGTCAGCAGATCATGGTGTATCAACTGAGGTAGACCTGTTGGTGCTCTCTGCTGCCTGGAAACTAGTACCATCCTATTGCAGAGGTTGCTTCTCAAGGCTACAGCTCGGGGAATGACCAAGTCCCCGGATTTTTAATCACCTGCCCATGGCCTTGACTCAGGCGACATAACCCCATAGATGGATGGTACTGAAGTGCGCAACCTCTGTTCAGCCATCGCGACTATTCTGAATCTACCACTAGTAAGAGAATGCAGGACCTGTTGTGCTGCACGCGGTGTGAGCCCCGGTGAAACAAGCCCCGCTGCTGATCTTGATAGTGGCAACATATATCCAAATGAAACTTTGAAGATTGAAGTGGAGAAGGGTTTCATGTGCACGAATGTGCGTTCTGCGCCGCCGCGGACCTCCCTACTTTACCCTGTGTCGCTCCATCCAGACACAGTTCGCATCTTTCTGGTCCCAACCGGCGTACTCACACTCACCCCCTTCTCTGCAGATCGCGGCTGGTGGACATATGTGTCCGCAGAGGATTCCCGACAGTCAGGTTCCTTTCATGGGTCAAAGCAGCCACCGGCTCACGAACTCACTGCATTTCCGCGGTCAGTGTTTTATGACGGGTAAGATGGGGGAATCCCGCCAGCATCCCAAAACATGCCGGAGCCATGATAATATTATCTGTGTCGTTCCATTTTTAACGAATGTCCCGAAGGACCGCGGCCTGATGTCGGCCTTGATTTATCAGCATTGGGCTACCCGGCCCTAGGCAATTCCAAAATATTTGGTTTTACTCATCAATCAAGTTCCACTACCTGGGATCCGAACTCGGGCCTGCATTTCAACAGTTCAATGGTGTACCCACCGAGCTAGGCTCTTGGGTTTCTGAGGCGGCCCGTCCCGATATCGGATTGCGTCCTAAAAAAAATGGGATAAGTAAAAGGGAATAAAATAATAATAATAATAAAAATAGAAAGAGAGGCGAGGGGGAGAGGACCATTGGAACCCTGTCCTCGGCCCTGCCTAACGGGCCCGCTGCCGGACTCCCCGGCAAAACCAAGGGGTATAGCCTCGCGGAACCCTCAACCCCTTGGCTCTCCTGCGCTCCTTCGCTCATCTGCTGTTGGCCTTGATCACGCTATCTGCGTGCTGAAAGTCCCGTGCTGTAACCAATAGGGCTAAGCCCAAGTCCGAGCCTAGCATGCGCGATTTTCCATATCAATAGTGTCTGCAGCCAGCCCGTGCCTGCAGGAAGCGAACCAAGGCCGCTGCTTGGCCTTCTTTCTAAACCTACGACCTCGCACGTGCGCCTTTGCTGCTTGGAACGCAAAGCTTTGCTAGGCTCACTATGCAATACTGCCCTGGCCATGCTGCGACCACGGGTCGAGGTTCTCATATCCCGCTACACTCGTCAAAAGAGCGCCCCGCTTATCGCCTTTGGGTCGAAAAGACCCCGGCTTGTGCTCATACCGCACCCAGCTCATGCCGTCCTAGCTAAAGCTTGCCACGGCTTCTACTGCGGACAATACATCGTCAAACCTCAATGCCTGCACACTCCACACAACGCGGCCCCAAATGCCGCCTTTTGATAAGTCGAACGAAACTTTTCCTCTAGCCGTAGAGTCAATGTTAAATCTCGGAGTCGCCTACGACTTCGTCAGAGTGTGCGAGGTCGAGGCTCGTGCAGCGTTTGTCCAAGATTCTAGCTTATTTCTAACTTGGCCCCTCGAGCGGTGAATTAGTTTACCCCGCTCGGCTATCTAACTGAACTAACGCGCGCGCACGAAGTGCACACTCACACACCCTCTGATTTCATCATGCGTGCGTCCGCCACTTTCGACTTATGAGAGTCAGTTGTGGTAGAACGAAATACATGCTGCTCTCTCAAATATCATCAAAAATGTCCCTCCTGTGAGGTGCAAAAATACGCACGATTACCCTTGTAAGGGTATCTGTGCCGACACCGCGATTTTCCCTGGGGGCTGGAGTGACGTCCAGCCCTCCTTAGCCACTATAAAACTGGCAGTTGTCCCCCAGCTGCCACACAAAGCACTCGCGTTGTCATTGAGTGACGTGCACACTCGAGTGCTGCTTGGCTGCTGGGAGGCTGCCAGAGGCAACGTGGGAGGAGGACTGAAGTTTTGCAGAGGAGCGAGAGGAGCTGGGCAACCATAGCGAAGGCAGGGAACACTTTGTTCCCCTCCCCTCTGGCTGGTGCTGGTCCCACGGGACAGACCCAGGGACGCTGCGGGACTACGGCGGTGCGGCAAAGTGGAATTTGGGCCTGAGGCCCAAATTTACTAACTTTGGCCCGCCATTTTTCCACCACGGTGGGGAAGTGCTGCCGAATTTCTACGGTGCCGTCACTAAGTTTGGTGGCTGTGGTGCGGGAGCGTTGTCGAATTTATGCGGCAGCGACATTAAGTTGGACGGCGGTGGTGCGAAAGCACTGTCGAATTTTTGCGGCAGCGGCACTGCGTTTGACTGCAGTAGTGCGGAAGCGCTGCAAAAGTTTTTACGACGATACAAGATTTACGACAGTGACAGCAGTATTGGCGCAGTAAAGGTGCCACTGGAGAGGTGTATTTTGAGGTAGTGTGGACTTAACGGCGCAGTAACACGGTGACGGCGGAACCAATTGGCAGCAACACTTACTGAAAAGTAAGTGAAAGGGTGCTGTGGCGGGTGGTCGCAGCAAGAGAGTGGTGTCGATCACTCTGCTGACTACTGGGGACAACTACCTTCACATCAAAAGGGGCGTACTTCTACACGGTCTTCTTGAGTGTGCCGTTCAACTTCACTCAAGGTCAGTGGACAGTCAGTTTGACTCAGACCCTTTCACGCCTGAGTGAACCCACACTTTGCTCGACCCTGTTCTTTGAATGTTCATTGAAAGGTAGAGGAAAACGCGTGTTGGCGGGTGTGAATGTGAGTCTGATCTGAGTTTGGGTTTGCACTGTTTTTTTTGTTGAACTTGTCGTCTGATCTGACTACAGGTGTGGCTTATTGAAATGGAAGTGGGTCGACCTTGAAATGGTTAATGTTTGGTTGTTCTCACTTCTGCATACTTGTATGTATATGTCAAACCGAAAGAGGAAAGAAAACGACGAAAAATAAAGCGATCACTAAGAAGAAAAGTCTGAATGGACATAGACTTTCCCCAAGGTCATCGCTTTCTTTCCCGAATGACCCTCGTCGTCTATGCCCATCCGTCTGAATGACTTTTTCCTTTTGTGATCATTATTCGTCTAAGTTCTCCTTGACGTCAGGCGAGGTCGTTTGTTCACCGTGATAAATTTCTTTCCTTTCTCTAGGAGGCATCTGAGTCAGGGGTTCGTTGCCTTAGGGGTCGGCCCTGCTATCGACTCGGAGTGGACCACTCTGCGGGGGGGTACCATACTGTTGTGGTGGAGCCAACTAGACTTCTTAGATTCGAGATTCTCTCGGGCGAGGACGAGGGGTATCCTAGACCACCTCCTAGGGGAAGAATAGGCGTATATTCATGGAAAGGCCTCTAGAATTTCTTAGCGTCTCACGTAAAGGAGAATTGTTGTAGTATACCCTTATGGTGGTCATAGTAAGAGCCACTGGCGCATGGGGAACTGGTGCCATAAGCAGTCCAGTTCATGTGATACTAGTTTAAGCAGAGTGTAGTTAGGCGCTCTTATCGCGGATGATTGTGCAAGAAGAAACACGGACCGAAAAAAAAAAAAAAAAAAAAAAAAAAAAAAAAAAAAAAAAAAAAACCACCACCCAAAAAAAAAAAAAAAAAAAAAAAAAAAAAAAAAAAAAAAAAAAAAAAAAAAAAAAAAAAAAAAAACAATATGAAAAAAATATGCTATGAGAAAAATAAATTAAACAAGATTTGTCTGAGAAAAATATATAGCTAAATGCCCTGAAAATTTACAGATGTATACTTCACATACTACAATACCCACTAAAAAAGTTTCAAAAAATAATAAAATTATTTAGACCCCGAACTAAAGTGAAAACAAAAAGTAAAAAGTAAAAAAAATTGTGGGCGAGCACATTTTGATACCGCAATCTTTGGCGATTTTTAATTCTTATTTCGTTGAGCCAAATGACGTCAAATCTTATAGGCATGTACCTCACGTCATGGAGAACTCACAAAAAACAATTCAAAAAAAAAAAAAATAGGCCTCAAAATGATCTTTGAGAAGGGCCGAACGCCGACGGGTTCGGACCCCGTACGGGACCCCAAACGCCCGTGCGTACGGAGGTCAGCCCGGGGAC
>BFEA01000034.1:2376489-2399039 GCA_003427395.1 Chara braunii
TAGTAAGAGCCACTGGCGCATGGGGAACTGGTGCCTTAAGCAGGCCATTGGATGTGATACTAGATCGAGCAGAGTGTAACTTGGCGCACTTATCGAGGATGATTGTGCAAGAAGAAACACGGACCAAAAAAACGGACCGAAAAAAAAAAAAAAAAAAAAAAAAAAAAAAAAAATGTAATAATACTCAGTAGCGGAAATTTTAACATAACTACTCTCGCCCTTCTTTTCAGATGGCAGCAGGGACGACGGTCTATTACCTTTTCCGTAATCCTGACGCAGCAGCGGAAAGGGTCGAGTCTCAAAGACGTAGTCGAGAAAGATTAGAGATAATAGGACGGCTCGTCTACAATCCTTATGAATTATACCTAGAGGAGGACGTTACTCGGTTCTGGGACGGCAGTGCGCGGAATCCTCCTAGGCTACTCATTTTCAGATTAAGAACCGGGCTAGGCATTCTTCACTACGAGTTCGTACCACCACTGCCCGATCGCGATTTTGCCAACATGAACTTAGTCGCTCCTCTGATGAGATAAATCCTCGAATGGACGAAATTCCTGAAATAAGGCTGATGTTCGTCCGTTCTGTACTTTGGTTAAACGAACGACAGGGACTTTTTTTGGTCATATATCATACAAAACGAGTGCGAGCAAACAGGTTCATTATTCTACGTGTTGAGTCATTCTCTGAGTATGCATGACAAGACGAGGAGGACGAACTCAAGGAAAAATTAAGCGACTAATGCAGGTTTGCTCTGACATGCAGATGCCTGGAGCTCGTCGAGATTTGAGTATCTCGAGGTACCTGCTGGTTCATGATACACTTGAAGACGATCTCATCAGAGGAGCGAAGCAACTTCTACGAGTTCGAGACGGTTCTCCTATTGAGTGGATCAGCGTCATCGGATTGCTCCGCAATGGCGAGGGATTCTTCCCTAATACTCGCGCGGATTTCCGGGCCAATACGGCTCGGACCTCAGATGAGTTCTTTGGATATACTTTGTATTTCCACCGCGCGAGCAATCTCCAATGTCTCTCTCGACTCATTGTGAGCATCAAGATTACCTCGTCCAGCCGACGTTTCGGCGTCGTTCGGATCCGGGATACAGAGACTAGACATTTGTTTGGACTTAGTCGGCCTCTTCGAATCATAGTATGGAGACTAGCCTTACGGATGATCTCCTTCTACGGTGCTCGAACCATTACAGTTATGCGAGGTGGGCGAGCGATGACCCTGGTTTTCGACGGCGACGAGCTTGCGATATTAGATTCATTGGAGGCTCAGGTGCGTGGCAGATGACAAGTTTACCAGGGTTAGACACCGCTTTCTGGAAATCTTACTCATATTTCAGAAAACCCCTCACATAAATTAATCCCGTCAAGGGAGCCATATTATTTATGGCCTCACGAGGTGATCTCAAAACACAAAACAAAAACATATTATGTAGATAGGACTGCCAGATGGATAGTATCTAGATTACCCCGATGACGGCACTATCATGCTTATGCAATAAGGGGTAAGCACATGCGTAAAAACGCATGTAAGAAGCAAGAAGGAGACGAAAGCGAAGGTGGGGTCGAACCGAGAGTTCAAACTTCGATCAGGAACCAGATCACTTGTTGATCTGCATGGTAGCAATGGTATTTACTTGCAGAAGTTACCCATGAAAAACTTCTGTAGGTACGATGTTGTCCTAAATTCAGAACGTGGAAAAAGTCTAACTTTAGCTTAAAAGGCTTGAAATTATGACGAGTAGGAAAACTCATAGCATGACCCTTTTTTGACAGACTAAGCCTATTAAAAAGTTGTGCTATAATTGTTGAGCTGGTTAATATGAAAAAGTGACTTCATGTGTATTATTTTTGATAATTTCGTATGAATAACTTATATATATATATATATATATATATATATATATATATATATATTTGTATGAGGAAATTGTGTGCAAGGGATTATGGTCGAGTTGTTGTTGGTTTCTATACTTGACTGAAACCAGCTTAGTCGACCGGCGTACGCTTCATTCTCAGGAGATTAGCGCCCTAAGTGGTGGACGGCGTCCGGGTTCAGCAGACGTTTAAATCTCGTATACATATACTACAGTGTGCGAGCAAACGCTCTCGGCTGACCCACCTTTGCAACTGCATATAAAAGTTTTCGCATGTGGGTCAGTAGCTCGGTAGGGATACGCCCCAAAGGGTGGTGACAGCTCCTTAGGAAAACAAACTTATGCCTCGTGGGAACCTGTCCTGTCGTAGGGGACCACGGGAAGTACAGCTGGCGCACCCGGTTAGAGTGGTGAAGGGACGACGTTACCGTACAATGCCTCGGCGGCTTACGAAAACTTTTTTTCACGTTATCCTCGAGTTGTCTCCATGTTTTTTTTTTAGTAACTCCTGCGTGACGTGGCCGGGAGGGCCCTCGCTCACGTGGGGGCCGATGCGCTCGACAACGCAGAGTCACATTAATGCAAACCATGGTTAATATATGACACTAGATACACCTAGCACCCTCCTTGTAACTCTGCAGTACCCCGATCAGTAAATTTCTAACTGCAATTGCCACTACTAGGTGTCAAAGTACACTTGCACCCTTACCACATACCTCCATTCAATAGTATACTCCCATCAGAAACATCAACACACTACTTTTCATTAACTTATTTATCGCCAATATCAAAGATTGTCGTTTTGCCTGGATCATCAGCCTGCTTTCAACCTGGGTTCGTTCTCTAAGGATCCCAGTAGGCAGCCGAGATCCCCTGCAACGGCGCCACCTGTCGAGCGCATCGGTCCCACAGGGGAACCCTCCCAACAGCGTCACGCAGGATTTTGCAGGACTTCTCATAGAGCGCGGTTTGCTGCTCTGGCCGAGTGCGTCATCCGTACCTCTCGCGAATCCCTACGATATGATAGGGTCACACGAGGCACTGCTTACCTTCACCCGCGCGAGCTGTCACCATCCCTTGGGTGGGCGTATCCCCGCCGAGCTACCGAACCACGTGCAAAAGCTTTCCGTATGCAATCGCAGAGGTGGCCCGACCGAGGGCGTTTCTTGTTCGTCGTAGTATAGGGGGTACACGCGATCAACGCCCCTCAATTGGACCCACACGTGACGCATTGGGGTTGAGGTCCCAAGCGCGACTCGTCGTCGGTCGATATGGACGCAATCCACTCACCACGCGTTCCACCATGTTTAAAAAAAAAAAAAAAAAAAAAAAAAAAAAACTCTCCTCTCCTAGTCCCTTTAGTATCCACCCATAACCTTTTAACATGAAAATCGGTTAGGTGTCGCGCACGAGACTCAAGATAAAACCGCGCAGACACTTGGGGTTTCTCATATCGACCAGCAATGCAAGTATACGCACGCAATCGTATCGATGGAGTACTATGCAGTACCCATAATCACACGATCTTGAATGATCTCGAGGATCGCGTTCGACACTCAAGTGTCAGCTGACACGCACCTTGAGGGGTTAATCTTTCGATGTTAGACGACCGCCAAGGCGGTTGATCACCACACCCGCTTCTGCACCCTGTGGAGAGTGGGTGGTAAACAGGTTCATACCTGTGGTGACAATCGTCTCTTATTGCCCTGGAGACCAACTCCACCATCCATGGCGTGGAGAGAACTCAAGAGGTTTGACTTTGACGGCTGCCACAGACTATAACGTCCAACTATAAAATTCTCAAAGCAAAAGGATAAAAGGGGAATCTTCGTTTCCTCTCAAAGCAGAATTTGTTTAACCCTTGCGCACGATCATAATAGGCCTCGCGAATGCCCAACGCGTATATATGTACATATATATATAGAGGGGTATAAATATGTGACAATCACTTATCACAATCACAGTAAGACTCCTCTCAGCCATATATACTTAAGTGATCGCAGACAGTCAAATCCAAAATCCGGACCACCAAATATATTTGCAATCACATCAAAGATTCAACCAAAAGTCCTTGTACTACACGAGGTCAACTTCAACCATTCTTTGTGCTCACACCCCTCGTTTTAGCCATACAAGCCTCACTCTTTATGCAACTCTCAAAATAAAATACTCAGCATCTTTATTACATAACCATTCCAATAAAGTCTGGGTAAAAACACAGCGAAACAAATCAAACCACAGGGTTAAAACCTTTAGGTTGAGTGGCAAGAGTGAAGTGGAGTTGAGTTGAAAAACCGACGAGTCGGCAACCGACCTGTTATCAGTGATAACAGAAGATGATTCTCATGGGATCAAGCTGATACTAGTTCAATCTTGAATCAATTTGAATAAAGGTGACCTGCAATGCAGCAAAGGTCAGTGCCCAAGCCATGCTTGAATGATCATGAAATAAACGTACCTTTCTTACTAGCCTCTGACGTTTATAAAAAAAATGTCAGGAATTTCGGTAGTATATCCCCTAAACGAGGGTAGACTGTCGAATCCTCAAGTTCTAAAATACCCTAACTCTTTTAAAATATAGAAAATTTCGGTAGCGCTTCCCGTAAGAAATGTGTCTTCCCAAAATTTATACAAAGCCAGAAATATAAAATAAACTTATCCCAAAAAATGCTGAAATTGAACCTAGAAAATGCAAGAATTGAACTAACTACTAGAGCTTCAGCACACGGCGAGCATCTAAAGCGACTAAGCTATCAAGAGATGCCCCAAATGATTGTCCGTAAATATGCATAAACAAATATCCCTCTCAATCCCACATCAGTTTGATCCAAGTAACTCGTTAATCTCTCAGTTCTTTTACCCCTTTATGACCTCTTTTCCTATGGCATAGGATTAGACCACCCCAACGTAGGGGTACGCCTGACCTACCTAAGCAAGTGATTGGGATACACACAAGTAGGTTGCCCCAACTTAGGGGTATGCCCAACTTACATGACTGAAACGTATGTTTCAGACTGCCCCAACTTAGGGGTATGCCCAACCGAACATAAACTATGAACATGAAGCATATGACCAGACCGCCCGAACTTAGGTGTACGCATGTCTTCTGCTTAACTGACGACATGAAGCATAAGACTAGACTGCCCCAACTTAGGGGTATGCCAAAGTCAGCCTTAAGCGAAGTTTACGTAAGGCATAGGATTAGACTGCCCCAACTTAGGGGTATGCCTAACCGAGCTTAACAAGTACGAACGACGAATGGTCGGATCGCCCTAACTTAAGGGTATGTCCAACCTACATAACATCAACGACAGGGGCATATTGTTAGGCCGCTCCAACTTAAGGGTACGCCTAGTTAGCCTAAACAATTTAAATTACATAAGGCAAAGTGGCCAGACCGCTCTAACTTAAGGGTACGCCTGATCTGCCTAAACAAGTTACAAAACGATGTATGACTAAGCCGCCCCAACTTAGGGATACGCTTAGCCTCCGTGACAACATTGCAAGCAACCATAAATACTTTGCACAAACTTTACAACTTTCTTTCTTCTTACGCAGATCGTCAGACCTACCCAACTTAGGGACACATCCGACCCTGCCTTGTGTTTAAGAGGGAAAATAAAGAAGTTTTATACTAATTGTCTGCCTCTTTTGTATTATCACGAGCATAGGATCTGTCGTACCAAACACGCTTACAAGGGTATTTGCCGTGTTTCCTGCAAGTTACGCCAGTGCAGCCTCGACCGTCTGCTGGCGCACGCACGAGAGGAATCTTAGGATCTCGCCTGGGTGAGCGGGGCGCGCGGGGTGTTGACCGCGAGGAGCCACCATACGCAGCCTGAGGGTGCGAGGCGTCGCGGACCAACGGGACGCGCGGCGTTCATTCTCATTTTAATTGTTTATTTATTTGTCTACCTTCTCATGGCTTTTAGTTCAGTGGTTGATTCCGAGGCCGGCGTCGGGACCAACGGGTCTGGCTCAGCTATTAGATTGTCGAACACGGAAGGTCGTCGCGACAGTCGAGGACCTTGAGCGCTCGTTCGACGGGTCCGCGTGTTCGGGATACCGGCGAAGGTCCTCCATGACGTCGTTGCTGAGAACGGGGCGCGGTTAGGGTTTGAGTTCATAATTACATTTGAGGAAAAAGGGCCGGTAATGCTGAACGTATATGACCTACGTTCGGGTTCGGCGATGTCGCGTAGGGGTGTGATGTAGTCGAGGGATTGCCTGGAGTGCGATTACAAATTATTCTCGAGACTGTGCAAAAGTTACCCCTTCATAATATTATGGGGAACCCCGTAGCAGCCACAACCGGGCTCAAGCCTCCAACGAGGGGGAGCTGCACCCACTAGCAGGTGCGATACCTGCTGCAGCAGGTAGGAAAACCTAGTCAGGGGTCGGCCGATAGTATCAGGGTCGGGCTTCGTTTATAGGGTAGTCGTTGTGCCTCCCCTCAGGTCCCTTCCTCCTATGAGCACCGAGGCAGTCGCTACTCAGTGCCACTTAGGGAGGACCGACGACATATCTCTGGGTTGCGGGTTTGGGTCCCGACGTGCAGCGCCGGGGAGCAGCGGTCGGAGCGACGGTGCAAGCGGTCGGTGGGTAGACCGCTACAAGGCACCGTCAGGTTGAAACAGGTAAGGACAAGCTAGCCGGGCAGCGCTGCGTTAGCAGCAACGAACAACGCTAAGGGCAGTGACGTGAGGCAGCAAGTGGTAAGACTGTGAGGGGGAGCGACGAGCAGCGGGGCGGGCTGGATAGCGTTGTGCAACGGTGGGTGAGCGACGGGCAGCGGGGCAGGCGGATAGCGCTATGCAACAGCGGGCGGAGCGACAACACAGTAGAGACGAGCAGCAGAGGGGAGCGAAGTGCCAAAGAGGGGAACAAACCCGGCTGGAAAGTGTGTCGGGTGCATGTGAGGAGCCGCGGGCAGTGGAGAAAAGATAAGGGTCTGAACGCAAAAAGTGCACTGAGTGCAGACAGAGGGGAAAAACGGGCGGGGAAAACAACTGAGCACAGAGAATAAATCCGGATGCAAAGTCGCGCCGGATGCATGCGGAGAATGGAAGAAGTGGCTATGGCAAGAGCTAGAACTGCTTAACACACCGGATCCACAATAGATTTGAGCGAGGAAAAGTAGTAGATAGGGGTTTATTGGAGGGGCGAACCTATTGGAAACGTTAGATTAGCATAAGAGTTAATGTTAGAAAAGTTAGGAGGGAAAAGCACCGTGCGGAGAGGAAGGAAGAAAGAAGGAGATGGAGAGTGAGATCGTCGTAACTCAGTCAATCCTAGACCGTTTTTGGCGAAGCAGGGTGGGATTCCATGGTTTTTGGCCAAGGCGAATCTATTGGTGAGGTTAGTTTCTAGTGTTAATGAATAGATTTTGAGATACGAAGGAATGGAGCCGCGTGATGATACTGTGAGAGAGGGAGGTGGTGAGAGTGATTGTCACGGAGCTCGATCAGTTCTTGGTGAAAAGGGGCAAGGAAAGATGTTGGATGGGGGGGTTGGGATGCTGAGAGCAGGATGGTGTAGGTTTCGTGTCATGATGAGCATGGGATGCATCGGGGGAGTAATTGGTTGAATATGGAATGAATATACCCGCATGTTAGGGGCAGATTCATTCGATTCTACTCATCCCAACTACGGGGGAGAGCGGACTTTCCTGCATGACCACGCCATCATTCTTAAACAGTGGGAATCTTGCGGGCGGTCTTCCTTGTGAAGATGTTGTCATTGTTGTTGCAGCAGTCGTTGTACGGCTGAACCCGGTCGAGATCTGGGGCAGGTGATCAGAAACAGGAGATAAAAAGGGGGGGGAATAAAGAAAGTGGGAGGCCACAGAGCAACAACGGGCGGGATTGCCTAGTGCGCGCGTGTATCTTCCTGCCTTTCGGCGGAAGGTTCATTCAATTTTACTTATAAGCTTCTATAGAAGCTTGCATGAGGCGACCTCGCGGGGTTGGAAACTTACCTGTTGCCCGGTGCGATGCTCGTCCCAGCGGCTGAAGGTCCGCAAGAGAGAGAGAGGGAGAGAGAGAAAGAGAGGCCACTTACCTAGGCAGGGAAGGAGGCGGGATCGGGAGGCTACCACCCACAGAGCCGGGCATATCGAGATGGGGGCCGCTCATTTCGGGACGTTTGTGTTGCTCGTAGGTGATGATGGGCGTTCATCGGAGTGATTCCCAGGCTCATTGGATGATGGGAGCCAACAGTTTGCGGGTTTCAATTGTGATATGAGTTGGTCATGTGCTTCTTCGCTCCGTGTTGGATGTGTGGATTTCCTCGTCTGAACCTCGTCGCTGCCCTGCGGCCTGTGACCCGTTTGCTTGCATGTGTTTTTTTGCGGGTTGCTGAGTTCACTGTGCGGTGTGACCGGGTCGTTGGTGTTGCCTCGTGCCCCACTGCTTTGCTGCCGTACTGCTCATCGGCAGGTCGTACTTCCCTGAACGGGCCGATACACACTTACAAGAAGGCGGGCATGCTAAGAGGGCCTGCTGCGAATGAGTATGGTCAGCACCCGCTTCTCCATGCTGAGAAGGAGTAACCTGCGTTGTCAGTAGAAGAAAAGTTGTTTTCAAGGCATGTTGCAATATGTACTGTGGGTGGAACCCAGACTATACTAGGGGACAATCGGGAGTCTGAGAAATAGTCATTACTGAAAATTGAAGAGTCGGTTAGTGGGTTGTTACGGTGAACAGTTGGGCTGTTGCAGCGTATGTTGTGCTCTTTCGTGAGTAGACGGCGAACTCACTGTGGATCCTACTGAATTACTGAACGCATTGTTAGGCCTGCGAGGTGTGCCGTGTGTGTTGGGTGTTGCGGCTGTAGGGCTGATTGCACGACGGTAAGGTCGAACGGGGTTTGGCATTATGTATGGCTACGGGGCGGATTGCTGAGCACGGTTGATGTGTGCGCCGACAACCATCCTAGACTGCGTGGCGAGGTTGGTCCAACTAGCAAAAGGGGATCATTGCTGCAAATTGGAAAGTAGCTAGGGAGTCAACATGTGGAAGTTTAACTATAGATGACTAAGCAGGTTGTGTTTTGTTGGGGGTTGACTACGCATCACCAACCTTTTGATATAGTGTAAGAGAGATGTGCACTAGTGTCAAGTGACCGTGCCGCTTCATCGAGGCAGAGCGACGTGGAGGCACGATCAGGTTTGTGAAGGGGGGTTGTTACCGCAAGTTGGAGCATCGTCAAGAGGGTCAACAGTCGGTGATTGACTTCAGTTTGACCAGACAGCTGCGCATTCTGGCTGCCATTGAATCAAATAAAATCTTCGAAATAAAATCTTTGATTTTGACTAAATTCTTCATTTCATGTGTTTCTTGATTTCATGTATTCTTGTTCAATTAAATATTTCATAACTCTATAATTATTCTTTGGGAATTCAAATAAAGATGTGCGAAATTCTAGTTATTGAACAAACCTAAAGAGTCTGAGCATTGTAAAAGTATCATTATAACTATGCTTCAGGCAAACCCTCATAAATTAAACACAACGACCAGGTCATTCAGCTTAGAAATAATGTCTGACCCTTCAGAAAACAGCCAAATAAACATAGCCCTGAGCCATTCAGCTTAGAAACAATGCCCGGTCCTTGGTTGACCCGGTCAAACGCATGCCTTCTACCTTTCTCCCACCTTCCCCCAGTTCATTCCTTTGTCTGCATTCAATCAAAAAAAAATTAAAACTTACGCTTCACTCTCATACATTCCTTCCATTCGGTCTGATTAGGTCTTGGAAGAAAGCAAAGTCATAGGGGCAATCATGCATACGTCGGTCAAACAAAAGGGGAGTAGTCAAACATGGGTATAGTGGGGTCATAAAGAAAGAAGAATATATACATCATAGTTCCCTGCCTCCAGAACCTCGCCTAGGTTCCAGCAGAGCTCCTGCAGTCGGTGGGTGGACTTCCCAAAGAGTCTTACTGCGGTCCTACGGGTTGCAACCCCGCCTGCCGCCTTCCTCTCAGAACCAATAGATTAGACTTAGACTCAGAAGGGTGGAAAGAGGAGCTTCATACTTTTGAGATAGAGGAGTGAGACTAACTCAACTCCCAAGAGAGGGACTTGATATCTGGATACGAAGGATTTAAGGTCTTGTTTATTTTGAGGAAGGATTCTGGTCTAAGGCTGAGCATTATTTCTAAGCTGAATGGTTTAGCCTGAAAACCACTCACATAAGTACAAACTGAGTATCAAGGGAAATAATTTATTTATATTTGCATGTGAACGGGCAGATGAGCATTGTTTCCAAGCCGAATGGTCCAACAGTGAGCCATATCACTAAGAAGAGAAGGAAAATTACAGAGTACAATTGGAAATAGTCTCGGCAAGCTGAACATTGTTTCCAAGCCAAATGGTTCAGTCCCCTGCCCATATTTGTACTTTCTTTTCAGAACAAAGTCAGAAAAATATTAAACTTTGCATATTAAACAGTTCAGGGCGGCTGAACATTATTTCCAAGCCGAATGGTCTACTCAAATGCCCAAAGAATAGAGAAGTAGTAGTGCAACCTGTTCGTGTATATCCTAAGGCATGCTGGACATTGTTTCCAAGTTGAGTGGTCTAGCACTTGTGTCATATGTAAGTTGGGTATAAGGGTTGAATTACTTGAAGATTCATGAGCTATTTTATAAAAATTGACATTGGGATGGTTGAAGTACTTACGTTTGTGGTTTGGCCTACATGTAGCTTAGTGAGATTACTACTTGATCCGAGTTTCAGTTTGACAGGTAGTTGCTTTAGACGCTTGCCACGTGGTAGAGCCATAGGAGTTAGTTTCAATTCCTGCATTTTCTAAGCTAAGTTTTTTTACTTAGGTTAATTTTTGCATTTTCTGGGATCATTTATTATACTCGGTCTTGTATAAATCTTGGTAAGCCACTTTCTGTACGGGAAGCGCTGCCGAAATTTCTACAAAACCAAGGAGTTGGTCAAAATTTGACTTTCGAAAGTTCAACTTGTCTAATCTTTATATATGGCTTAGTAAAAATCTGGAAAGTCTCCGTTTCTAAAGGGAGTGCTGCTCAAATTTTTGCTTAATTAGGGAGTCAGACAAAATTTGACTTTGAAAAGTTGAAGATCATTTTTGTTTTCATATTCGAGCTGATATAAATTATGGAAAAACGCTTTTCCTACGGGAAGTGCTGCCGAAATTTTCTTAGTTTAGAGGAGATATATTATATTTTGACAGGTGGCGACTCTGACGATCCACCCTGTATGGGGGGGATTTTGCCATAGGTCTACCTTTCTTTGGACACTGGCTTAGAGGCAAACCTAGACTTGAGTATCATGAGAGTCTTAAGTAAAAACGTGTCATGGGGATTTCATCTCCATGCATTAACGATTTAACTTGGACATTGACCTGTCTTATGATACAGACCTTCTTTGGACATTCGATGCAGGATTTTGATTAGTTACACCTTGATCTTACGAGGATTATCTTTTGTTATCACTGATAACCGGTCAGTTGGTTGATCGTCGACTTGTCGGCTCTCGACACAACTTTACTTACACCTGTACCTCAAGTTGATTGGCTTAGCCCTGTGATTTGATATGTTTCTTTGAGGGTTTTAACCAGACTTCTTTTAAATGACCATTATAAAGAATTTGTGAGATTTATGGAGATTTGGACTATGACTGAGGCTTGAGTATGCGAGGCGTGGTATGAGTTTCAGGGAACAACAAAGTTGACCATATTGGTGTATGGCAATGTGGCTATTGTGTGTGCCTGTGTTTTATGCAGATTAGTATTTTAGAGCTTGGTATATGAGAGTCGTACGTTGGAGACAGTCAGAATGATAACTATGTGACGCACGATCTGCATACCTGATGGGTTTATGTTTCCCCTTCTTTTATTTTTATCTGGTGTCATAATTTGATATACGAGTGTTGGATGTTTATTTATTTACTCATTGATTTTGCTTATTAATTTTGATGGTTGGACGTTGTAGTCCGTGGCAGCCGTCAAAGTCAAACCCCTTGACTTCTTTCCAGACCCTGGATGAGAGAGTTGGTCTCCAAGGCAATAAGAGACGATTTACACCACAGGTATGAACCTGGGTATCACCCACTCTCCGCAGGGTGCAGAAGAGGGTGTGGTTTTCAATTGCACTTGGCGGTTGTCCAGCGTCGAGAGATCATTCCCTCCAGCCGCGTGTCAGCAGATACTTGAGTGTCGAATGAGACCCTTGAGATTAACGAGGACCACATGAGTATGGGTACTACATAGTACGTCATCATCGCGATTGCTTGCGTATGCTTGCATTGCAAATCGATATGAGTTAGCCTTGCATTCGCGCGGTTTTATACTAAGTCTCGAGCGCGATGCCTATTCGATTTCCAGATCGGAGAGTTATGAGATGACTACTAAGGGACTAGGAGTGTTGTCGCGTTGTTTGCTCAGTGTCATTCTGTATATGTATATGTACATGCGTGTGAGTGTGTTTAATTTTTATGTTCTTTATAGTGGTGTACGCGTGGTGTGTGGGGTATATCCTAGTCGACCGATGACGGGTCGCGCTTGAGACTTCAGCCCCCCAAGATGTCGGTTCGCGTGCGGGTCCGATAGAGGCGTAATACCGCGCGTACCCCCTATGCTACAACAAACGAGAAACGCCCTCGGCTGGTCCACCTCGATGATTGCAATTGATTAACTTTCGTACTGTGGACTAGTAGCTCGGCGGGGATACGCCCATCGAACGGAGGTGACAACTCCCGTAAGGCGGAGGTAAGTCGTGCCTCGCGTAGGCCCTATCCTGTCGTAGGGGCTCGCGAGAGGTATGGCTGGCACACTGTGCCGGAGCGGCTTGTGGAAACTCCAAATATATTCGCGACGAGGATTTAGACCAACTCCTACGTGAAGTGGCTGGGAGGGTCCCACGCTGCCTTGTGCGGTGCCGGACCGATGCGCTTGACAGGTGGCGTCGTTGTCGGGGATAACAATTGTTTGTCGTTGTCCCTGGTGGAACGACATCTGGGTAATATGGAAAAGTGAGAACTAGGTAAAAGGAGAAGTTTTCTCTGGACGTATAAGGTCGATTGCTTGATACCTTGACCATTGCTGAAAATGTCTTAAAACTGTGGCCTACGAGTGAAGTATTGATTTTAGTGTATGTGCGATTTACTTGGGGAAGAAAGTGTTTGCCTATATACTTAAGTTCTCTAACGCATATGATAGTGGTCTCAGCGAGCACCTTGCTATCCTAAGTATCTTTTGATAATTGGGCAATACATGGCATGTTTGATGCGGCTTTGGTTGAGTTGAGGCAGCGTCCACATTGTTGGGTATGCCCACTACCGAAGCAAGCTCACTTAACAACTGTTAAAGCTACGAGGTTAGTGACTTATTACGGGAGTGATGAGCTAAGCCTACTTTGAGAGGTAAAGAAGTTAAGTTGAGACATCTCCCCCTAGTTATTAAGGGGCCGCTTTAGAGGAGGCTTCTAGGACATGAACGACATGGATGAGGGGGTGATCGATAAGTGCGAAGTAAGGGGTTTGATTGCAAGAATCTTTCCTTGAGTTCAGACTGAATTATGGTATGATAGGTACTGTGTACCTAGACCCATTGACAGTATCAGTTGGCGATAGGGTGAGTCACTTGGAGATTGCCATGTTGTAGCTATAGATAAAGTTAAAGAAGTCGTGGTTACTTGATTAGCGGTGTGGCTAACCCGAAGAGAGACTTATGTTTTGAGTATGGGTAATATATATGTATATATTTGTTTTTATGACAATTTTTATCTGGTTGATGCCATATATGTGTTTTTCTGTATTTTGTTTAATGTATGATTGATGACGTATGTACAGAATGTCTTTCAGAGGGGATATAGACTTTGCTTGAAACCCACATCTAGCATGGGACTAGAGGTGAATGGGGTGACTCATTCCTGGGGAAGGTAGTTCTTCCTCAAGGGAGTAAGTCAGCGTGTATATTTGTCCTCAGTAGAAGTGCACTCTTGAATTGTTACTCTCATCGTTGAGACTTAAGGAAGCAGTTATCAGTCTCAAGAATGATAGTGAGACCCACGTCGGTTCCTGGTCCATTAGTGAGGTGTTGTTATCTTTCCTATGATATGAGAGTTACTACATCATCTGTTGAGAGAGGAGGAAGGAGCTTGTTACCTTGTCGGGACTGTGATGACCAAGTGGAACAACTAATGTTTAGTGAGAGCGGTTCTGGAGTAGCGACCTAGGCTCGTTTCCCATTAAGCAGGGCCACCATATTTGTAAAGGTGCGAATTCGCTATTCGTTGCCTTAATAGCTATGAATGGGGTTGTCCATCTGACCATGATTAGGTTCGGTGAGGTGTAAGCGCCGAAATCAGAGAGGGTTGCGGTGAGGCTTGATCTTTAGAGCGGGGCTCAAGAGTCAAGATGTTATCTCATGAGGATTACACAACCCTTCTGTATTAAATGTTTTGCTTAAGAGTTGAATGGGTAACAATCGTATCATGTGATTTACCTATTACTGGTCCTATTGTTGCCTTATAGAATATGAAATGTGTTGTTGAGGTTTATCTTGTTATGTGATTGACAGTGGAGTTGGCTTCATGTTGTTGTTTATAAATTTTGCCATACTTTTCAGTTACAACCCTTGCCAATAAGTTGTGCCCATTATGTTGTGATTATTGTTATCAGTATGTGTTATTTATCATGAGTTGTACTTAATTTTGGATTCATGTTTGGAGTATCCACCTATGTGACATATGTATATTGTGTCCTTCCTTGATAATGAAAATCATAAGTGGTTAATGCCTGAGTTATGATTTGAGGGATTTATAAGTGAGTATTTATGTTTTATTTTAGGTGGATATTTATTTAAAGACTCTCTTCTGTAACGTCATTGTTCTGAATAAAATTCTTATGTGCGCCTTAATGATGAGAACGAGACAACTTTAGTGGGGTATATTATACATTAGATTTGGTAAAGTGACTTCCTTCGAGCCTCGACCCTAACGTCGCTCGTTGTTGTTCAACAGGTGATGGGGTCGAAGGAACTCGAGATGGAAGACCCTCAAGGGAAGATTGGGGTCGAGGAACTCGCCTTGCTGCTGGGTCTGCGGGACCGGGAGTGAGACAACCTACTCAAGGTTGAGATCGACTTCTTCAAGGGCTATCATATTTCTGACTTCCTTAATAAGTTTGAGCAGATAGCATCTCACTGCAAATGGAATGAGGAACATATGCTAAAGGAGGTTATAAAGTATATCCAGAGCATATGCTAAAGGAGGTTATAAAGTATATCCATATAGGCTTGAAGGAGGAAGTCAGTGGGTTGGTTGGAAGAGTGGGGTCATCATGGAGGAAGTTATATGATGACATGTTGAATAAGTACCGGCTAGGTGAGGAACAATTGACCAAGGACGATCTGGAGAAGATACACCGGTACAATTATGTGTCAGTAGGGCACTTCCTGATCGAGTATGAACGGGCATCCCGCAAGGTCTGGGCGTTGTTTGAATATGACAAATGTTCTGCTTTCCTTATAAATTTCACGGATGTAGAGCAACGAAACTTGATTCGTGGGACAGAGGGAAGGCTTATATGGAACAAAATACGAGAAAATTTTGTAGAAGGTAGTTTCGATCAACACATCTATCATACTTTGCGGGAAGCAAGGAAAAGAAAGGAGTCGGTGGATAATGAGAAGAGTGGGCATGATAAAAGGCCACATGACCTTGCAGCAGACACCTCTGACAGTATGAGCGGTGAGTTTCAGAAGGATGTTAAGGTTGTCAAACGAAATCATAGATGGAGCAAAGAAAGAAAAAGAGAGTCATGCGTTGAGGGAGAAGAGGTGCAGGCTAGAGTGAGGGATGCTGCAGCTCATACCTGTGAGAGGACGTTTGACGCTCCAGACAAGAAAGGGACAAAGGAGGGAAGGGTTCAGGGAGAAGTTGGTATGGCTCTACTGCTTGCTGTATCTGATCTTAAAAACAGGTGTGACGACATGGGTGCGTCGTCAACTGCAAGTTAGAAAGGGCGGAAAAATAGCAGGCGGCAAGAACAGTGGTCGAAGGTAGTATGTGCTTGTTGTGGAAAAACTAGTCATACCCCTCGCAGATGTAAGATGGTGAAAAGAGGAATTGAAGGGTGAGACTGTTGGACTTTAGGTGAGGGTTTGGTTCCTCCCAACAACTATCATCAATTTACTTGTCTCGCCTATAGCAAAAGAGAGGTGGAATGGTGTCAACACTTCTTAACGATTTATAAATAACTACTCGGAAGGCCGTGACGATGCAGGAGACTCAGTTGCTAGATTAATAGGCAACCATCTGCTTATTTTGCTTTTAAGCTTAGTCTCCAAGTTTTATGAGATATAAAATTTATCTTGTATATATCTCTGATCTCGGATGAGACTCCTTACTTTTGAGATTGTGCATACGTTCTAGGTGTGACTATCCACTTTCTAAAGCTGATTTTTAGGTTTGCTTGAATGCCAGTGGAGGTCTTGTGAGGTTTTATTGTCCGTAAGCTGACGCTCTTTCATCTTTGCGAGAACAGTTGGGATCGTTTTGTGTATATCAGTATTTTATGACTTATATAGTATATTATACAAGGTCTTTTGTCTTTGATTGGAACCTGGGATTGTGATGACTTGAGGCTTGTTAAAATTCAAGACTCGAGATAATATGATGTTTTCCTTAGAACAACCTTGGTATGGGTTTTGATTTTCCCGGGGTGCAGGATTGTGTACGTTCTGGTTGTCATTGACATTTTCACCATTGTGGTCTTGTGGGTTCTCGACTTTTATTTTATTTGACGTATGAGAAAAAAAAGAATAACAATGTGAAGTAAAAGGGTGGATGAAGTGTGCGAACCAAAAAAGGTTCAATGAAGTGAAGAAAGCGTGATTTTTGAAGTGAAAGATTTATGGGAGACTTGAAGAGTCCAGAAAATTATATGTAGAGAGAGGTTATGCGTGAAGGCAGCCTGAGTGTTTATTGGTTTCATCTGGACTCATCTTCAAGTGTAAGATATTTTTAAAGATTATATGGATGGTCCATCCATGAGTGAGAGGATGGTTGAAGGAATTTTATGGTTGATTCCCTTTCAAGTGGGAAGGGGTCTTAATAAATTTTATGGAAGGCCCATCCTTGAGTGGCAGGGTGGTTTGAAAGATTTTTATAATATAAGAGTTTTATCCTCCGCCATAATCGACAACTTCATACTGTTGGTTCTCAACTGCCGGTGGGGGCGTCGTCTGCGGCAGGGAAACCCGCCGGATTCTGGGACCCCTCATGTTTGGCCTTTGGTTGTGAGTCACATGTGATTTTTGTACGTGGCAGAGGGTAAGGAAAGAAACGCCATAATCGGCATCCCCGTTTGTTTAAGTCATATGATAACCGGTGGACGGTCACATGCGGCAGGGAAACCCGACAGATTCAGGGACCCTTCACTTAGCTTGTTATGTGCTGCAAACGGTCTAGCGTGCGACTGTGATTTCCATGATTAAGAGGATTACGTTTTGACTAACAGCCGGCAGGAGCGTCATCTGTGACTAAGAAACCCACCTGATTTTGGGGATCCTCCAATGGGCTTTAGTTTTGTTGAAAGTGGCGTTGTCAATGAGTGTGAAATAAGTGAGTTTTTTGGAAAAAGATTATGAGAGTTTGCTCACTGAGCAAAGCTTAAGGATGAGATTGACAAGGTGTATGATAAAAGCGAAAAACCCTACTCAGAAAAGTAGGAATTATGGGCAAAAAGGGTGATTTTTCTTTATTTTCAAAGATTTAAGGAACACCTCCACCCATCTATTTGGAGAATAAGTCAAATAAGTGACTTTTGAGTCACAGTAATGGATTGTGAGATCGGGCTTAACGGGGCCCTACCCATAAGGTACATTTGTGGTATGTATGATGGGGTCAAACACCCTAATCTTCTAGATTAGTTAAAAGATTGAGGTGTCTGATTAATCCCCACAATGGGGTGATCCTTTGGGGAAGAGCTAAAAAAGGAGTATATAGATCCATTGAATTTGAGTAATTGATGTGTGAAAAGAAAAGGAGCTAAATAAAGATTGAGATCCTGGATTTTGACCTACCACTGAGTTTGAGTTTTAGCTAATGGTGGGATGATCAGTGTGTCCGGCGCGATAAAATATCGTTCCAAGAGACCGGAAGTATTGTAATCTTAAAGTTTGGCATTGAATGACTTCCTATCCGTAATTGTAGTAGGTGGAAAGTGGTTTTATCCACTTTGTTAAATTAAAGGTTAAAGAGTGTCTGTGCTTAACTGATTATTCGACTATTGTAGATTTCTATCTTGATCAGGAATTGAAATGATAGTTCTTTAACCGTTGATTTTTGTCCATGTCTTGTGAGGAGTCGAGATTTGGAGCGGATACAACTAGATGACCGTTTTGGTCGAAGTTAAGAACTCGAGGAAGTTATCATATACTTTTTCTAAGGACTATGTTTTAATAGTACTTAGTTTGAAGTACCTGTTGCGACGGGGACGTCGCTTAATAGTGTCCGGGCTAGGCTGTCGTACCAAACACCCCTACAAGGGTATTTGGCGTGTTTTTTGCAAGTTACGGCAGTGCAGCCTTGACCGTATAACGCCGCTCGCGCGAGATGAATCTTAAGATCTCGCTTGGGTGAGCGGGTCACGGGGGGTATTGACGACGAGCGGCAACCATACGCTGCCTGGGTGTGCACGGCGTTGCGGACCAACGGGACGCGTGGCGTTCATTTTTATTTTAATTGTTTATTTATTTGTCTGTCTTTTTTTTTTTCTAAAGTCTTTTAGTTCAGTGGTTGATTCCGAGGTCAACGTCGGGACCGACGGGCCTGGCTCAGTTATTAGATTGTCGGACACGGGAGGTCGTCGTGCTAGTCGAGGAGCTTGAGCACTTTTTCGATGGGTCCGTGTGTTCGGGATACTGGCGAAGGTCCTCCATTACGTGGTTGCTGAGAACGGGGCGCGGTCAGGGTTTGAGTTCATAATTACATTTGAGGAAAATGGGCCCGTAATGTTGAACGTATATGACCTATGTTCGGGTCCGGCGAGGTCGCGTAGGGGTGTGATATAGTCGCGGGATTGCCTGGAGTGCGATTTGTTCTCGAGACTGCGCAGAGGTTACCCCTTTATAATATTATGGGCAACCCCGTAGCAGCCACATCTGGGCTCAAACCTCCAACGAGGGGGAGCGACACCCACCAGCAGGTGCGATACCTGGTGCAGCAGGTAGGAAAAACTGGTCAGGGGTCGACCGGTAGTATCAGGGCCGGGCTTCGTTTATAGGGCAGTTGTTGTGCCTCCCCTCAGGTCCCTTTCCACTATGAGCACCGAGGCAGTCGCTGCTCAGTGCCACTTAGGGAGGACCAACGACATATCTCTAGGTAGCAGGCGTGGGTCCAGACGGGCAGCGTCGGGGAACAGTGCTCGAAGCGACGGTGCAAGCGGCCGGTGGGTAGACCGCTGCAAGGCACTGTCGGGTTGAAACAGGTAAGGACGAGCTGGCTGGGCAGCGTTGCGTTAGCAACAGCAGATAGCGCTAAGGGCACTGAAGTGAGGCGGCGAGTGGTAAGACTATGAGCGGGAGCCAGCAGGGCAGGCTGGATAGCCCTGTGCAACAGTTGGCGGAGCGACCAGCAGCGGGGCAGGCCGGATAGCGCTGTGCAACAGCGGGCGGAGCGATAACACAGTAGAGACAAGCAGCAGAGGGGAGCGAAGTGCCAAAGAGGGGAACGAACCCGGGCTGGAAAGTGTGTCGGGTGCATGTGAGGAGCCGCGGGCTGTGGATAAAAGATAAGGGTCCGGACGCAAAAAGTGCGCTGAGTGCAGACAGAGGGGAAGACGGTCGGGGAAAACAACTGAGCACAAAGAATGAATCCGGACGCAAAATCGCGCCGGATGCATGCGGAGAATGGAAGAAGTGGCTATGGCAGGAACCAAAACTGCTTAACACACCGGATCCTTGACAGATTTGGAAGAGGAAAAGTAGTAGATAGGGGTTTATTGGAGGGGCGAACCTATTGGAAACGTTAGATTAGCATAAGCGTTAATGTTAGAAAAGTTAGGAGGGAAAAGCACCGCGCGGAGATATGGTGGAAGGAAGAAAGAAGGAGATGGAGCGCGAGATCGTCGTAACTCAGTCAATCCTAGACCGTTTTTTGCGAAGTAGGGTGGGATTCCACGATTTTTTGCCAAGGCGAATCTATTGGTGAGGTTAGTTCCTAGTGTTAATGAATAGATTTTGAGATACGAAGGAATGGAGCCGCGTGATGATACTGTGAGAGACGGAGGTGGTGAGAGTGATTGTCACGGAGCTCGATCAGTTCTTGATGAAAAGGGGCAAGGAAAGATGTTGGATGGGGGTTTTGGGATGCTGAGAGCAGGATGGTGAAGTTAGATTTGGGAAGGGGGTTGTAGGTTTCGTGTCATGATGAGCATAGGCTGCGTCGGGGGAGTAATTGGTTGAATATGGAATGAATCTACCCGCATGTTAGGGGCAGATTCATTCGATTCTACTCATCCTAACTACCTGGGAGAGAGGGACTTTCCTGCACAAACACGCCGTCATTCTTAAACAGTGTGACTTTTGCGGGTGGTCTTCCTCGTGAAGATGCAGTCGGTGTTGTTGCAGTAGTTGTTGTACAGTTAAACCCGGTCGAGATCCGGGGCAGGTGATCAGAAACAGGAGATAAAAAGGGGGGGGATAAAGAAAGCGGGAGGCCACGGAGCAACAGCGAGCGGGATTGCCTAGTGCCCGCATGTGTCTTCCTGCCTTCCGGCGGAAGGTTCATTCAATTTTACTTATAAGCTTCTATAGAAGCTTGCATGAGGTGACCGGGCGGGGTTGGAAACTTACCTGTTGCCCAGTGCGATGCTCGTCCTAGCAGCTAAAGGTCCGGAAGAGAGAGAGAGGGAGAGAGAGAGAGAGGTCACTTACAAACTTACCTGTTGCCCGATGCGATGCTCGTCCCAGCGGCTGAAGGTCCGGAAGAGAGAGAGAGGGAGAGAGAGAGAGAGAGAGAGGTCACTTACCTAGGCAGGGAAGGAGGCGGGATCGGAGGATGCCACCCATCGAGCCGGGCATATCGAGATGGGGGTCGCTCGGTTCGGGACGCCTGTGTTGCTCGTAGGTGATGACGGGCGTTCGTCGGAGTGAGTCCCAGGCTCATTGGATGATGGGAGCCAACAATCTGCGGGTTTCAATTGTGATATGAGTTGGTCATGTGCTGCTTCGCTCCGTGTTGGATGTGTGGACTTCCTCGTCTAAACCCCGCCGCTGCCCTGCGGCCTGTGTCCCGCTTGCTTGCATGTGGTTCTTTGCGGGTTGCTGAGTTCGCTGTGCGGTGTGACCGGGTTGTTGGTGTTGCCTCGTGCCCCGCTGCTTTGCTGCCTTACTGCTCATCGGCAGGTGGTACTTACCTGAACGGGCCGATACACACTTACAAGAAGGCGAACATGCTAAGAGGGCCTGCTGCGAGTGAGTATGGTCAGCGCCCGCTTCTCCATGCTGAGAAGGAGTAACCTGCGTTGTCAGTACAAGTGAAGTTGTTTTCAAGGCATGCTGCAATATGTACTGTGGGTGGAACCCAGACTATACCAGGGGACAATCGGGAGTCTGAGAAACGGTCATTACTGAAAATTGAAGAGTCGGCCAGTGGGTTGTTACGGTGAACAGTTGGGCTGTTGCAGTGTAGTTTGTGCTCCGTCGTGAGTAGACGGCGAACTTACTGTGGATCCTCCTAAATTACTGAACACATTGTTAGGCCTGCGAGGTGTGTCGTGTGTGTGTTGGGTGTTGCGCCTGTAGGGCTCATTGCACATCGGTAAGGTCGAACAGGGTGGCATTATGCATGGCTACGGGGCGGATTGCTGAACACGGTTGTTGTGTGCGCCGACAACTATCTTAGACTGCACATCGTGGTTAGTCCAACTAGCAAAAGGGGATCATTGCTGCAAATTGGAGAGTAGCTAGGGAGTCAATAGGTGGCAGTTTAACTATAGCTGACGAAGTAGGTTGTGTTTTGCTGGGGGTTGACTACGCATCACCAGCCTTTTGATATAGTGTGAGAGAGATGTGCACTAGTGTCAAGTGACCGTGCCACTTGAGATTGAGGCAGGGGGACTTCGAGACACGATCAGGCTTGTGAAGGGGGGTTATTACCGCGAGTTGGAGGATTGTCATGAGGGTCAACAGTCGGTGATTGACTTCAGTTTGACCATACTGCTGCGCATTCTGGCTGCCATTGCGGAGCCCTCAGGCGTATCCAGATATCAAGTCCCTCTACTGGGAGTTGAGTCAGTCTTATTCCTGTATCTCGAGAGTCTGAAGCCCCTCTTTCTACCCTTCTGACTCTAAGTCTAATCTATTGGTTCTGAGAGGAAGGCGGTAGGCGGGGTTGCAACCCGTAGGACCACAGCAAGACTCTTTGGGGAGCCCACCCACCGACTGGGGAAACTCTGCCTGAACCTAGGCGAGGTTCTGGAGGCAGGGAACTATCAGGTATACATTCTTCTCTCTGTATGACCCCACTATACCCATGTTTGACTACTCCCCTTTTGTTTGACTGACGTATGCATGATTGCCCCTATGACTTTGCTTTCTTCCAAGACCTAATCAGACCGAATGGAAGGAATGTATGAGAGTGAAGCGTAAGTTTTAATTTTTTTTTGATTGAATGCAGACAAAG
>BFEA01000034.1:2399064-2411518 GCA_003427395.1 Chara braunii
TTTGCTTTCTTCCAAGACCTAATCAGACCGAATGGAAGGAATGTATGAGAGTGAAGCGTAAGTTTTAATTTTTTTTTGATTGAATGCAGACAAAGAAATGAACTGGGGGAAGGTGGGAGAAAGGTAGACTGCATGCGTTTGACCGGGTCAACCAAAGACTTAGCATTGTTTCTAAGCTGAATGGCTCAGGGCTATGTTCATTTGGCTGTTTTTTGAAGGGCCAGACATTGTTTCTAAGCTGAATGACCTGGTTGCTGTGTTCAATTTCTGAGGGTTTGCCTGATTGGAACGATTTATGGTCTTGTTTATTCTGAGGGAGGATTCTGATCTAAGGCTGAGCATTGTTTCTAAGCTGAATGGTTTAGCCTGAAAACCACGCACATAAGTACAAACTGAGTATAAAGGGAAGTACTTTATTTATATTTGCATGTGAACTGGCAGGTTGGCAGCTGGACATTGTTTCCAAGCCGAATGGTCCAACGCTGAGCCATATCACTAAGAAGAGAATGAAAATTACAGAGTATAATTGGAAATAGTCTGGGCAAGTTGAACATTGTTTCCAAGCCGAATGGTTCAGTCCCCTGCCCATATTTGCACTTTTTTTTGAGAACAAAGTCAGAAAAATATTAAACTTTGCATATTAAACAGTTCAGGGCGGTCAAGCATTATTTCCAAGCCGAATAGTCTAGTCAAATGGCCAAAGAAGAAAGAAGTAGTAGTACAACCTGTTCGTGTATATCCTAAGGGACGCTGGACATTGTTTCTAAGTCGAATGGTCTAGCACTTGTTTCATATGTAACTTGGGTATAAGGGTCGAATTACTTGGAGATTTATAAACTATTTTATGTAAATTGACATTAGGATGGTGAGAGTACTTACGTTTGTGGTTTGACCTACATGTGGCTTAGTGAGATTACTACTTGGTCTGAGTTTCAGTTTGACATGTAGTTGTTTTATATGCTTACCACGTGGTAGAGTCATATGAGTTAGTTTTGATTCCTGCAATTTCTGGATTTTATGGGATCATTTATTATACTTGGTCTTGTTTAAATTTCGGTAAGCCACTTTCTCCACAGGAAGCGCTGCTGAAATTTTCATAAAACCAAGGAGTTAGTCAAAATTTGACTTTTCAAAGTTCAACTTGTCTAATCTTTGTATATGGCTTAGTAAAAATATGGAAAGTCTTCGTTTCTAAAAGGAATGCTGCCCAAATTTTTGCTAAATCAGGAAGTTAGATAAAATTTGACTTTGAAAAGTTGAAGATCATTTTTGTTTTGATATTCGGGCTGATATAAATTCTGAAAAGACACTTTTCCTACGGGAAGCGCTGCCAAAAGTTTCTTAGTGTAGAGGAGATAGATTATATTTTGACAGGTGGCGACTTTGGCGATCCACCCTGTATGGGGGAGATTCTGCCATAGGTCTACCTTTCTTTGGGCACTGGCTTAGAGGCAGACCTAGGCTTGGCTAGCAGGAGAGTTTTGAGTAAGAACGTGTCATGGACATTTGATCTCCATACATGGATGATTTAGCTTGGACATTGACCTGTTTTATGATACAGGCCTTCTTTGGACATTCGATCCAGGATTTTGACTACTTCCAACTTGATCTTACGAGGATCATCTTCTGTTATCCCTGATAACAGGTTGGTTGGTTGATGACCGATTTGTTGGCTCATGACACAACTTTGTTTGCATCTGTACCTCAACTTGATTGTCTTAGCCCTGTGATTTGATATATTTCTTTGAGGGTTTTAACCAGACTTCTTTTAAATGACCATTATAAAGAATTTGTGAGATTTACGGAGATTTGGACTATGACTGGGGCTTGAGTATGCGAGGCATGGTACAAGTTACAGGAAACAGTAAAATTGACCACATTGGTGTATGGCAATGTGGCTATTGTGTGTGTGTGTATGTTTTATGCACGTTAGTATTTTGGAGCTAGATATGTGAGCCGTACCTTGGAGAGAATGACAACCATGTGACGCACGATCTGAATACCTGATGGGTTTATGTTTCCCGTTCTTTTATTTTATCTCGAGTCTTGATTTGATATATGAGTGTTGTATGTTTATTTATTTACTGATTGATTTTGCTTATTAATTTTGATGGTTGGACGTTGTAGTCCGTGGCAACCGTCAAAGTCAAACCCTTTGACTTCTTTTCAGACCCTGGACGATAAAGATGGTCTCCAGGGCGATAAGAGACGATTGCCACCACAGGTATGAACCTGTGTACCACCCACTCTCCGAAGGGTGCAGTAGAGGGTGTGGTTCTCAACCGCACTTGGCGGTTATCCAGCGTCGCGGCGAGTGTCAGCCGACACTTGAGTATCAAATGCAACCCTCGAGATTAACGAGGACCGCTTGAGTATGGGTACTATATAGTACGCCATCATTGTGACTGCTTGCGAATTCTTGCATCGCAAGTCGATATGAGTTAACCCTGCGACCACGCGGTTTTATACTATGGCGATGCGCATCGCCATTCCGATTTCCACATCGGAGAGTTATGAGATGGCTACTAAGGGACTAAGAATGTTGTCGCGTTGTTTGTTCAATGTCGTTATGTATATATATATATACGTATGTGTGTAAGTGTGTGTTTATTTTTATGTTTTTTATAGTGGTGTGCACGTAGCGTGTGGGATGCGTCCTAGTCGACCATCGACGAGTCACGCTTGGGACCTCAGCTCCCCAGGGCGTCGGTTTGCGTGCGGGTCCGATAGAGGCGTATCACCACTCGTACCCCCTATTCTACAGCGAACGAGAAACGCTCTCGGCTGGTCCACCTCTGAGATTTGCAGTTGATTAGCTTTCGTACTGTGGATTGGTAGCTCGGCGGGGATACCCCCACCGAAGGGAGGTGACAACTCTCGTAAGGTGAAGGTAAGTCGTGCCTCACGTAGGCCCTATTCTGTCGTAGGGGTCCGCGAGCAGTATGGTTAGCGCACTCGGCCGAAGCGAGGAAGCTCCATGTATATATCGCGACGAGGAATAATCTAACTCCTGCGTGCCGCGGCCAGGAGGGTCTCGCGCTGCCTTCTGCAGTGCCGGACCGATGCGCTCGACAACGCTCAGTATGTCTGGGTCACCTTCACTTTATATTCTTAATCTGTCTCTCTTCTCTTTTTGTTCTACCTGACTTACTAACTGGCTTTCCCAACTTAGGGTGGCCGGTCTGCCAGATAATATATGTTCATATAATATATGTATCAAATTTTATACTTTGGTATACCTTTTATGTTCATAGCTTACGGTTAGGCCGCCCCAACTTAGGGGTACGCCTAGTCTCATGTCGTTGTCCCCCTCAGAAGAAAACACACACAGAACAAGGTCTACGCAACTTAGAATATCCCCAGTCCTGCTTAAGTAACCCAAAGGAAAACATTAGGAATCTGAGCCTTCCTAACTTAGGGCACCCGTCCTCCTGTTCAGAAACCCCAAAGAAAACAAGTGGCTGGATCGTCCACCTGAGGATAGGCTCATCCCTCAAAGTCATACACTCAGCCCGGCAGACAAAAATAAAACATAGCACTGAACCCACTCAATTCAGAGGGATTCAGCCTGGGGTTGACCCGGTCAATCGTATGCAAAATACCTTCCTCCCGCCTTCCCCCTTTTTCCCTTTTCTTAATTCAAACAGATTAAATCTCTGACTTTCGCACATAATTCATTCCTTTCAGTTCGCAGTAGTTCAAGAAATAAAGTACAAATAATATAAAGTCAAAAATAGTATTTATCATAGTCCTAGTCAGACAAAGGTAGTAGGTTTAGAGGAATACGGGATCACACGAGTAAAGCGAGATTATATATGAGTGTTCCCTGCCTCAAGAACCCCGCCTGGGCTCCGGCAGAGCTCCCACAATCGGTGCGTGGACCTCCGACAAGGTCTTGTTTCGGTCCTACGGGTTGCAATCCCACCTACCGCCTTCCTCTCGTAACCTCGGACTAGACTTAGAGTAAGAAGGGCAGAAGGGGGATGAGTCAGACGCTCGAGATCCAAGAGAGGGCCAACTCAACTCACGTGAGGGAGCCTTGAAATCTTGAATCGCCTGAGGGCCCCGCAATGATGGCCAATGAAACGTAGCAAAGATCCTCAACTAACGACCATAGTGCAAAATACCAGCCCCTTAATGCCCTCCAAGTCGAAGCAGCAACCTCTTCTCTGACCAAACTGTAGTTGCGCAGCCTAGAAGGGTCGTGTTCAAATAAAGCACACCCCCTTCCTCTATCTGAAGCGCATGCGAAAACTCCCTAATACTTCGGTTTTTACACAACTGTGCATTCCTAAAAAGTTCAACGAAGTACTGTGTGTATGGTAATGCACACAGCATCGCACATCAACAGGCCCAACATCTTAACTTAGAAAACAACAGCGCCCAATGGTAAACGCAACAAAAAGCTAGGAAAGGCACTGTGGTGATGGGAAGTGAGATATAGTGGCGGAAAGCACAACAAAAGGTATTGTGGCAGCAATGGCTCTGCAACCCAGGTCATCACACAGCCTGGCAGTAACACAGCAACACAGCGATGTTAAAATCTGGTCGCCCTGTTCAGCATTGCCCTCTTACTAACCAGAAGCAAAGTCATTAATCGGTAGTCAGTAGTCTATATTTTCTCCTTAGCAGTACAAGGCAAGTTCTTGCCTTTCAAACTGTAAGCACCGCCGCCCCACCAACACTTACTCCGAACGTGAGTTGTAACAGACATGTGCTGCAAGAAGCGTTGCAACAACTGTAATAGTAGAGGACCTTTACAGCCAGCCGTATCCAGCAGCAGTTACAGCTGCCCAGATCAGCAACATTCCTTCGTTCCGACGCCTTACCAACAACATAACTCAAAACTGCCAGCCTTATCATGACAAAGCCATCCACTCCACCAGTTTAGGAATAACCATTAATCACTACCCGTAGAATTGAGAAGGAGCTCTTACCCCGCCAGTCCCTCTTGCTACCACTTCATTGACTTGCCACATGCTCGACGTGAAGCCCACATCTTTGGTGTGCACAAGTGCTTTTTAAATCAGGTGAGCTTTATGCCCTTACCCTACCGCCTTTAACCTCCCTTCACATCCTTTTCCTGCTGGTTGCTGCCCTGTGAGTACAGATGCACCTGGCCGTAATCGTGTCCAAGTCTGGATCGGGATAGGCAGAAAGATGAGCATTATGCAGACAAACCCCTCCGCCATAGCCGCTCCGAAGCGCGAGTCTCGAACGACGATTACAACCACGGTTCCAACACGGGCAACCGTAGCATACCTAATGGCGGACAACGAATAACACCGAACGAGGATTACGACCGCCAGGATGAACATGAGCACGACGAGCTAAGGAGTATGACGATGGGAAAAACACCTTGATCATGATGATGGTGTAGCGCATCATGATAACGATGCGACGGTTAGTATCATGGCGACGAGGCGATGCCGGATCACACTGAACTCCTTACCAAATGTGCAAAATGGGAATGAAACCTCCCCTAGGATATATGGAGTCATCCGACTATGTGCGCAGAGAGATAGAAAGAGACTACTTCTATCAATAGAATGAGCAAAAAGGAATCAGAATGAACCTTACGCTAGAACATGGAAATATACACTGCTCCTTAGCCGTGCGCTCAACAAAGTCAAGTGATGCTACTTCCTCCAATAAAATGAGCAAAATCGAATGAATCTTTTGCTAACATCCGGGCAGATACACTGTCATTTTTGAATCTTCCCTCCTCACCGTTTCTTCCTCACATCTCCTCTTCCTGTCAGCCCAACGCAGAGCACCACGCCCATTCCTACTATGCACCGTGCAACCCCTCCTACTCACAACCCGTAAACTAACCGTTCTTTCTCAATTCTAACGACGTTATTAGCTTCGCTCATACTGAAAACCCCCACGCAACATTTTATCTTGCTTGATCCTATTGAGAACCAAGTGAGATCTCAACTTACTTTTCTTGTCATATCTGCTTTCTCCGAGCTCCCCGCACCTCCTACCTCGTCTGCATTGGCGCATGCTCTGACAGCGTAGCTCCCACTTTCCATTCGTCCCACGTCGTCCTCCTTCCGAGGCAAGTCTCAATTCTCTCTCTCTCCCCCTCTCTCTCACACACACATACGTGTGCAGCGCGCATACCTATCCGTCAGCTGCACCCGCAACTCCTCCCGCAAAGTTAGGACGAATCTCACGCTGATACCCGGGCAGATGCACGTGACGACCGTCCACTACTGCTTCCTTAGTTTGGCCGTGTCCCTGCTGACGGTGAGTTCCTCTCTCTCCCTTTCTTTCTTAACCCCTTTTCTTCCTTTGTCTCTCTCGTCAACTTCTTGCTCTTTCCTTCCTCGTCCATCGCCTAGTCAGCGTACTCTGCATACTTGCCTCATTCATTTCACAGAGCCCACACTCTCTCATCCTTTACCAAAAGGAAAGAGGACTGCCCGCCCCCGCTTTATACACATCATCCGTGCACTTCGGCCCATGCTAATCTTCATTGTACCATCCTGCTCATGTACTTTTATTGGAGTTTGAACTCAGGTCTGTATTTTAAACAATTGAAGGGTGTACCAACTGCGTTAGGCCAGTTGGTTGTGCCCAATGCCACGGGACCGACACTACGCTAGTCCCAAAGATCAAAGAGAAAATAAAAAATCTAAAATAAAAACTAAAAACAAGCATAAAGAAGATAGCAGGGGGAATGAAGTAGCCGTCCATCCTTGACTGTCGTGACGGCCACCCATGGCGATTTCAATCATTCTTCACTGCGATGCTGGTCACACCACCCCAAGCTGGCAGGAACTTCATAATTGTAGCGTTTCACTCCTCTGCTTCCCGTGGACTTGGAACTTAGGCCTGTATTTCAACAGTTCATGGGTGTGCCAACCGAGCCAGCCCGCTGGTCCCCCCACACAACTTCGGTGCCAGCACTGTTGCCACGTCCCAAAAACGGGACGGACAACTAAAAATAACTAACGAAAAATATAAAGAAAAGTAAAAATAAAAACATGAGCATTAGGAACTCGCGCTTTGGAAAAGGGAGACCGTCGGTGCCCCTCTCAGTTATGTCGACCGGGCCCATGGATGGGCCGGCGACAAAACCAAGGAGGATAGCCCCGCAGCTGTCGGTGGGAATACCCTGACAAGGGTATCCGCCCTGGTTTTTGCAAGTGACAGAAAAATGGTTTTAATCTATAGTTTAGGTATACCGCGCTACGCACGGCTGCGTCTGTATTTTACGTTGACAGGATGCTTGACTAGAGTAGAGAGTGTGTGGGCGCGCAGGTTTAAGGCACGCGTGATTCTTTTCTGCTGTTGATCATTGGTCGTTTGTTTAATAGTATTATTAATATCTACTTATATTTGATTAAGCAGGAAACAGGGATATGATTAGTACGCTTGATTAAGGCGAGCGCGCGTGCGGGGGGGGGGAAACCAAATACGGCATCGACAATAAGGACGCGATTTTGTATGGTGAGCAGGATGTCGTAGGATGGCGCGCGGGGCAATTATGGCATGATATAAACAAGTCGACGCGGGCACTGGGAGCCGCGCAGCCGGTTTGTTGGCCCAAAGCATCGCGCCGCACTGCCTATATGGTATTCTGCGGGATTCAGCCCCRGGCTTGGGCTTAGCCTATAGGTTACGACATTGGGTTGGCGTTACGAAGGTTTGGGGATCGAGGCCAGCAGGCGTCAGCGGGGCAACTGCAGGGGAGCGTCGCGGAAGGGACCGACAGGGTTGAGGGCCGTCAGGGCTATCCCCCTCGGGTTTGCTTACGGGCGCGGCGGCAGGGCCGACCCGCGGCGATAGAGTCACATGGGGTGTGTTGTATTCGCGGGGGTTGCCTGAAGTGCAAGTACAGACCATTTTTCGTGGCTGCGTCGGGGTCGCGCCTCGTCTTGTCTTGGGACGCGGCGCGGTGGGTGTGCGGCAGGCCCTAAGGGYCTAGCTCAGTGGGTACACCCATGAACTGGTGGGATACACACCCRTGTTCGAACCCGGAATGATGAAACTTGATAAGTAAAACCAAATATTTTAAATTGTCGGGGGCTGGTTAGCCCGGGGAYCGTGTCCTTCGGGACATTCGTCAAAAATTGGAAAGATACAGAGAAGTTTAGCATGGCCCCTGCGTGAGGATAACGCGCACAAATCAGGACGAGGTCCGGCGGCCGGATGCTTTTTTTTTTTCTGGGTCTTGACATTTACGTGCCGTCGGGCCGGCACTACGCGGTATAGGGCGAACGGACTAACAAGGATTGTCGGGTAATGAGACCAGGCCATTGCGGGTGTCGGGCGCTGCGCTAACAGTAGGAGGGGAGGACAGGCAGCGCARCACTAAAGAGAGTGAGGGAGCTTACCTGGCGGACGAACGGGGACGCGAACCTGTGTCAGGCGCTGTGGCAGAAGTTCGCAGCGGTGTTGCCGCGCAYATCGGACTTTGGGTATAGAGGCAAATACTAATCGAACCGTCTAGTACCTGGTTCCCTCCGAAGGGCCCTCAGGCGGGATCTGGCTGGTACAAAGTCCTTCGGGACATTCGTAAAAATGGGAACGATATAGAGAAGATTAGCGCCGTCCGTGCGCTCGCACTGAAATATAAGCCGCAGGATGGTCTGAGCCCCGCGGTTGCTCGTTTCAAGAGACATCTCTCCTCCACTCGGTACAGTATGGTCGGATGTACTGACGGGAAGCAGCGTTGCGGGATAGTAGAATTGAGCGTCGAGGTGGGRAGCGAAGCGACCGATAGCGGGGGCGGACGGACCGTGGGGAAGGAAAGACGGACCTGGCGCGAATCCACGCCGGGTACATCTGAGCATTGGCAACAGAGGGAGAAGACGAAGTGCCGACAGCGGTGCGACGGGGCAAAGGTAGGGGACCGGGCGCAAACCGGGCAAAAAAAAATAAAAAAAATAATCCTGGCCGATGAAACGATCCAGGTGCACGCGCGGAAATGGTAGGTGGAGCGCAGGGAAGAACGGATAATTCGTGTGAAGTACAACAGGATCGGGCGGGGGAGGAGTCAGGTCTGACGTTTTGGGGTAAGATGAGGAGGATGGCGAAGTTAGTTTTGGTGTTGGGTTAGTAAATTTAAAGGTTAGCGGAGAAAATCCGTGCGCTATAGCTATGGTAGAGATGGCGGGAGTGCGAATCGCCTAGCCCACCCGCTCCTCGACGAAAACGGGTGAACAAAGAGGCGTTTCAGGGGCTTTGGGGTGCGGCGAGTTGGATGATGCGGCCAGATTCGGCAATGAGGTTGCGAACTGTGTATGCCGTTGGTCGGAGGTTGCGCCTGGGGAGTGGCCGGTGAGTATGGAATGGATCTGACCATAGGCCAACGGTAGGTTCGTTCAACGTTTGAGTGTTTTATTGATGGAGTGAGCAGGGGAGAGGGGTAGTTTCGTGAATGTACCATGAATACTTCCGCGTTTTAGTGGAAGATTCATTCGATTTTTGCTTATTTCTAGAGGCAGTGCACGGCTGGCAGCGCCAAGGGAGACAAGACGGAGTGACAAAAGGGGTGAGTAGATGTGGATGGGGTGTCGTGCGGACACGTACGGAGTGAAGGGAAGAAAATCCCACCTATTCGGCCGCCGTTGAGCCAAAGGCTGGATGAACCCGGGCGCGTCACTGCGCCAGATTCATTCGAAGGAAGAAGTTACAGATCAGTAATGAAATAGACGAGCGGGTGCTGAGCAGATGGGCGAGGTAACAACAAGGAAGGGCCGGAGCTCGATGTGACAGCTGACGACTTACCTGCTAGCGGGTACTTTGACCCCCTAGGAAGGATCGGCGGTGCATGACCGTTCTTTGTTAGTGGAGTGATTTGTCGACTTAGAAACTCTTTTCTTGATCCTATGGGTAGTGGTACTGTGGATGCCGCAGTGTTCCGCGATGCTTGCTGCTGACTGCGGAAGGAGCATAGAAGGCTGATTTGCACTACGGGATACTACTGCCGCCCACATACACTTCGGCTGTGCCAGTGGACTGGGCACGAGGGCCGGCGGCTTGACATGGGTTGAGCACAGATTATTACTACGGGCGGCTGCTGACTGGGTGAAATTGCTGTTGTGACTGTGGACTGCGGATCTGTGGATTGTGGACTACCACTGCTGCTGGACAGTTGCCGGGTATTACGACATTGCTGATAAGCACTGCTGACCGCTGGGCTGGCGGAGATCAAGTTGGCAGTGAATCATTGTACTCAACATCTGTGGGCAGGTACCTGCTGTGCGTATAGGCTTTTGTTGATACATCCACTGCTGGTGTTGCCCGCTATAGTGTGATCCGGCCGCTGCGGCGCCTCCCTTGTGACTCCGTAACTGTGTGTCCTGCTGCACCTCTTTTCTTCATCGGGGTTGCTGTAACAGCAGTTAATGTGGACCACTGTGCCCTGGCTGAAGTTGCATGATCAAAGTTTCATCAGGAGAGAACTGTTGTGGTAGTGCGATTGGACTGTGAGAAGGGAATTATAGCGACCATTGGGAAGTCGTCAGGGGGGGGGTTTTGGTCTCAGCAAGTTGGCACTCATCAGTTTTGATCAAGCTGCCACAGTTGGCCGCCATTGCGGGGCCCTCAGGAGCATCAAGACTACAAGGCCNCCAGGAGAGACACTCGAGAGGAGACCTCATAGATTGGACACGCCTGAGTACGTCCCAGCGACAGAGGACTTGAGAGGTAGACTGGGATCTTGGGCTACTGGATCTGGGTCTGGGGGACCGGTTCCTGGGACAGAGCGGCAGGAGGTTGTTAGTACCTTGGTAGGATCTCCTCCGTCACCACCTCCTCAACCCAGGAAAAGGAAGTTTAAGAGGAAGGTTGATCAACTATGTTTCTACTGCAAGAGGAGCATGCATTATGTTTTGGACTGTCTCGAGTTCCTGGAGGATAAGGCAGCAGGGAAGGTCTCAGAGGTAGGGGGAAAGATGTATGATAGACAGGGTAAGATAATAGAAAAGTCCGCAGATGGACTTAGGGCTCAGTTATATAGGCAAAATCTGGAGGAGTTGAGGAGATAGCGCCAGTTTTGTCTATATAAGTGAGCGGGCATTTTGTGAGGCATTAACTTAGGTTCTATGTGATACCCTCTTAGACTTAGAGGACTTTTTGATTGCTATTAGTCTAGATCTAAACTCTAGTATTCCTACTGAGTTGGGATCTTGAGGTTCAGGGTGATTTAGATGAGACATGTACATATTTAGGTGACCTACGCCTTGACCTTTGAGACACAGATCGGACATATATTCTAGGGGCAGTTATTAATGTATGTTTGGTGTGACTTGAGTTGAGTGAGCTATGATTGATTTTATTTTCTTAAGTATATATTATGATGAGGCTTTATTTCAGGGACCATTCATACATATGACGATCGCTTGTCACTCTCACGTGTGTGGTTGTACTCTGATGTATGATGAGTTTGTGTGGACGATGTGTGAAAAACATCTGGTGTATTATAGGTACTGTGAGTATGATTGTAAGTAAAACAGTCTACTCCTCAGTATACTTGTGCGACCTGCCCACGGCAGTTGATAAGGCAGAGTATAAAAGGAGGAAGCGTAGTCCGTCTGTGAAAGTTATCTAAGTTGTGATGAGGACCCATAAGATGGTCTCTCAGTGATGTTTCGTTTTATGATGGGACCCCCTTAGATTTTGGGAAAGGGGGGGGATGTGTTATGATGTTCTGTGATGTAACGAAACCCCTCGTGACTATGAGAGAGGGGGTGTTTGGTTTATGGTGAGACCCTCGTGATTTCTGAAACAGGGAATGTATTGTTTTATGGCGAGACCCCTCGCGATTTTTTTGGAAAAGGAGGGGGTGTTTTTTTTATGAAGAGAGCCCCTTTTTGGATTGTTGGAAAGGGGGACTGGTTTTTGGTTGGAAGACTCACCCTTAGAAGTGAGTAAATTGATTTATGGCATGATGAGTTGTTTGATAGGTGATAAAGTCTGACGAAAAGAGTCACTTTTGTTTAGAATGCTTGAGAAAGTCGCAATGAGTGCAGGGCAAGAGATGTCTCAGAATGGGTGGTTGCTGGCTCTGATCAAGTCAGGAGTCACGGCCTGGTGGACCTAGCGGTGATTTTGTTTGTGAGCGTGCGAAGGATACCAAGCCTATTGTGGAAGGGCTGGTAACTGCCTTCAGACCCCTGCGTGATCACGCAGTGGGCCAGTGATTTTGTTTTGCGACGCCCCGYCTAACCACCTGTGCTAATTCTGGGACATATTGAAGGAAGGTCAAGCTAACGGAAAAGAAGTTAGTACCTCTAAGGCATAACCCCATTGGATGGCTGCTAGTCGGCGCAACCTGGCTGCGGGACCGCGGGGTAAGAGTTTGAAGGGGGTTGCCCCCCCCAGTGAAATTACTCCGCGGAATAATGATGGTTGAAAACTTTTGGGGGAAATCCTGATTGAGTGCTTACCAGTAAGTAACCTATCGTTGCGTAACCAACGAAGGTACTGCCGTTAA
>BFEA01000034.1:2427667-2455847 GCA_003427395.1 Chara braunii
TTTTTTTTTTTTTTTTTTTTTTTTTTTTTTTTTGGATCCGCGTTCGGCCGAACGGCCGAACGCGTCGAGAGGGGGTGCCGAACGTTCGGGCATTCGGGTTCGGGCATTCGGCCCGTCTGAAACACCGGCAACCCTGAAAATAACAATAATAAGGATAATAATAAATCATAATAGCAATAATAACCATAATAATAATAATTGCAAGGCATACGAGCGTGATGATATACAGAAACCAAGTTGCGAAATGACACAGATGTATGAGTAGAGATGTACAGACAGAGCGCAATAGCCCCTAGAATTCGTCAAAATGGGCCACCATAAAGAAGTAATGAACCAACACTCGTGCCCATGGGCCCCATCTACACACCTTTCAAGGCTGCTCCTTTCTGCTTGGCGCCCAGCGCCCTAGTGTATCTGCGTAGGTATGTTACTGTGTATGCACGATTGTCACAACGTCTGTGTAAGTGTCACGGGATCTGCCTATGTCACCGTGTCTATTTTACTGTATTTGCGTGTTCATCACAGTGTGACGGTGAAAGGTAAGGCCATAGCCGCTGCAGTACCAAAAGTCAGATCCACAGACGTCCGAGAGGTCCAAAGTGGCCTTTTCAAACGTTGCTCACAGTAGATCAGAGGTAAGTGAGCATGTGGTGAGTCTGCCCTTGCCAAGTCCGCGGTACCCAGTCCTAGTTCCTCTTAGTTCAGTCAACAAGTGTCAAGTGGGACTGTATGCACAAGGGCTTAGTGGAAAATGGCAGATCAGCAACGAACAGAAGTATAATCAAAGGCCAACGTCCGGCCATTTATTGATCTTGTCGCGCGAGCCATGCGGAAGCGTAGCTATACAAGATGGGCTGCAGGTACCCGTGGTTGAAGTGGGCTGAAGAAGAGAGCTCGTCCATAACTGTAGTAGGTGGAAACGGCTGTAGCTGATAGAGTGTAACGTGTGTGTCCCACAGCATTAGTGTGTCACTGCGCACCTATGTGTGTGGCCGTGTGATTGACACGGTACTCTGTATATTTCACACGGTATCGGTGTACGTGCATGTGACTGTGACTGTGTATGTGACTTGCGCACCTTATATCTGTGTACTGTATTTTCACTATGCATCGTGTGGTACCGTGTGCTATGTGTCTGTGCACTATGTATGTATGTCTGTCACATCATGTATGCGTGTCTCAGTGTGACTGTGTCTGTTTCAGTGTCTGTATGTCACAGTACCTGTGCATGCCACAGTATCCATGTGTGGATCACAATCTGTGTGTGGGTCACAGTATCACCGTCTATTTTCCATTACGTGTCGATATGTGTGTTTGAATCTGTGCGTCCGTCCGTCTGTCTCGTTCCGTCTGTCCCTGTTTGTTTTCACTGTGTACGTGTCACCGTGTCACCGCATCTGCATATTTGTGTGTCACCGTCACGGTGCACTGTGTCATTGTGTGTCTCACTGTGTCATTGCTGTCTCTTATACACATCTAGATGTGTATAAGAGACAGATGTATGCGTGTCTCAGTGTGACTGTGTCTGTTTCAGTGTCTGTATGTCACAGTACCTGTGCATGCCACAGTATCCATGTGTGGATCACAATCTGTGTGTGGGTCACAGTATCACCGTCTATTTTCCATTACGTGTCGATATGTGTGTTTGAATCTGTGCGTCCGTCCGTCTGTCTCGTTCCGTCTGTCCCTGTTTGTTTTCACTGTGTACGTGTCACCGTGTCACCGCATCTGCATATTTGTGTGTCACCGTCACGGTGCACTGTGTCATTGTGTGTCTCACTGTGTCATTGCGTCTGCATGTCAGAGTGTTTGTGTCGTTGTGCACCTGTGTGGCACGGTGCCTGTCGCATACCGTAATGGTGCAGACTAGGACAAGAACAAACCTTTCTCACATAGTACAGGATAGCGCAGCGAAAGACTATAATACCAATGATCACCCAATTACTGTCGTAACGCAGACCAAGCATACAACATCATTATTGTGGGGTGTGAATGGCCTGGCGCTACACACAGAAGAATGCGTCAGGTCAGATCATAATCAGGCGAAGAGGAGCGGAATCGAATGAAGGAGACGAGGAGAGACGGGACTGTTGTCATAATCCCTCGTCAAATGTATGAGTTCCACTGTCTAATCTGGTCCCAATGTTGTCAAGTTCAAAGTCACAATCTCTTTTTCCCGTTCCGTCTGTTTCTCCTGCTCGTCTGTCCCAAACTGTTTTCGTCTGTATCAAACTGTGTTTGTCTGGCTCAGACTGTGCCCGTCTGTCCCAGACTGTGTACGTCTGTTCAGGCTGTGTCTATCCATTTTAGACTGTGTCTGTCAGTCCCAGACTGTGTCTGTCTGTCCCGGACTGTGTCTGTCTGTTTCAGATCGTGTACGTCTGTCCCCGTCTAGTCCAGCGAGAACCACGAGGAGCAGACCAACAAGCTACAGAGTATAATCAAGAGACGGCGCCCGGCCATTGATTCATTCCCGCTTCGTAAGCCATGCGGAAGCGCTGCTGCAACGTACCGTGCGAGGAGGTCTGCAGCATGCCCGAAGGACGAAGTGGGTGAGAGAGAAGGAGTGTAGCATAGCGATCGGGTAGCTGAGGTCATAGCTACCATAGTTGTAGTTAGCGTGAAGTGTGTGTGTGTGTGTATGTCACTTTGTTTCACTGTATTTCACCGTGCACTGCTTGTCACCGTGTATGTGTCACTGTGTCGTTGTGCACCGTGCGTCTGTGTCAGTGTATCAATGCGTGTCAGTGTCAGTGTCTGCAGCGTCTGTGCGTCTGTGCACCGTGTTTCATTGTGCGTTTCGCTGTGCACTACGCGTCACCGAGCACTATGTGTCTGTCTGTGCACACGCAGCTATCTGTGTGTTGTGAGTACGGGACATCCGGGGAGGTCCAGGGCTGCGTGCGCGTGAACAAACATGCCGGGAATACAGTTGTTCAAGACAAGTCTGGATCGTGTTCGTGGCTCCGTTATTTCAGAGCTTTGTGTGGGTGCACGGGCGTCAGTGCGATTGCCATTTGTTTGTATACCTGCTGGATGTCAAAGAAGACAGATCTGATGGCAATAATAACAATAGCAATAAATAATAATAATAATAATAATAATAATAATAATAATAATAATAATAATAATAATAATAATAATAATAATAATAATTGCTAGGAATGTGAGTGTGAATGATATACAGAAACCCATGTTGCGAAATCACACAGATGACTGAGTAAACGTGTACAAGCAGAGAGCACAGTAGCTCTGAGAATCCATCCAAATAGAGAAGAACAATGAAGTAATGAGTCAATGTTCAAGCCCATGGGCCACACCAAGACAGTATCCAAGGTCGTTCCTTGCTGTCGGGCGCTCAACGCCCCAGCGTCGCAGCCTACATACGTGATATCAATATCATAGCCGCCCCTTCCTTCATGCGCCAGGTACGTATCTCGTCACCCTCATCAAACCTCGATCACTCACACACTCGAACTCATGACTTTTCTGAGAAAATCCAGTCCGTTGAGAATCAGAATTTGTTTGTTGTTTTCTCTGGCTATGTTTGTGATCAAGCAATCTTGCATGCATGCCCCATGCTCACTTGTTGAATTTGGACGTTGTGTGTGCAAGTGCAAGCATGTGTGTCACAGTGTGTGTCTGTCTCACTGTGACTGTGTATGTCACAGTGTTTGGGTCTATTCCACTGTGACTGTGTATGTCACAGTGACTGTGTCTGACTGTCCAATCTGTTTGACTGTCCAGTCCGTCTGCTTGTCTGGTTCAGTCTGCCTGCACATCTATGCTTGTCTTGATAGGTCTGTGTCTGTCCGTGTTGAGCCTATCTGCCTGCTGCAACCTGTCTGGTTGTCGGTGTCTGGCTGTCTGCTTCAGATTGTCTATCTGTTCGACAGTCTGTATGTCCGTGCCTGTTTGCCTCCCCCCATTCTTTTCTCTCACCGGGGATGCGGCACGGCTCAATCAGTCCCAGTCCCGTCAATCCAGTTCAGTCAAGCGAGTACCGTCTAGGACTGTGTACACCGTGGGCCAGGGAAACAGAACAGACTAATGAGTCACAGAAGCATAAATCGAGAGGTTGCGCACAACCATTCATTCATTCCTGCGGAGCCATGCGGAAGTGCTGCCGTAGCGACATATGCAAGGAGGCTGGCGGTAGGCGTAGCGCATTGTATGTGTCTGTGTCGTAATGGCTGTGCGCGTTTCTCTCCGTGCATCCGCGTTATGGGCTGTCTGTAACTGTGCATAACCGGGTGTGTGACTGTGCACCGTGTGCCTGCGCGTTTCTATGTCTGTGTGACTGTGGTAAGTCGGCGGTGCAATGCCATGCAGTCAGCGGTATCGGACCAGTCAGTCCCAGTGCAGCCCAGGAAATACCTCCTGAGACTGTGTGTGCGATGGATCGATGGGGAAGACGCAGACCACCGAGTTACAGGAGTATGCATAAGGAGGCAGCTCTCAGTCATTCATTGATTTTTCGCGGGAGCCATGCGAAATTGCTGCTACGGTGGTTTGTGCAAAGCTATCTTGCAGGCGCCCGGAGAATGCAGAATGTATGGCATCCAGGGTGATCCGGTGTATGTGAACAGTGAGTTGTTGGGCGCTGAGTCACCCCGGCCAGTTGGAAGTGTACTTATGTCTCGATGCCATATCTCTGAGTTTCCGAGTGGGCACATGTTGCCAGTTGCTGGGCTAATGTTTACATGCATGAAACGTGTAAATGGAAGCAAGTCTAATTGCTCAATAATAATAATAATAATAATAATAATAATAATAATAATAACAATAATAACAATAATAATGATCAAAGAAGATGATCAAGGCGAATTCCAACAACCTCATCATACCCAAGTACAAATAGTTGTGACCTCGAACCAATAGCAGAATTACTTTACGAGTTTCACTAAACAAGAACACAGCAAGAGTTCATTGTTGACAATGCTGAATTAGTCTCTTCATCGTCAACGAAGAATGAGAGTTGATATCCTATCTGGCGCTCGGACCCCAGACTACAGATGGCGGATCCTTACCTAGCCTATCTACTCAATGCTGCTGACGACGTCAACAACTTCCCATGTACGAGTAGATTTCTGTCAATGCCCCACTCGTCAAGCAACAGGTAGGTCTTCTGTATCACTCAGAACCTCGATCCCCTACTCAGATGCCTCATGCTCTTCTCCTACTGTGCAAATAATAATAATAATAATAATAATAATAATAATAATAATAATAATAATAATAATAATAATAATAATATCAATAATAATAGGAATATGCAAGGGTCATCAATGTGGACGAAGCACAGAAGTCCAAATCGCGAAACCACACTGAAGTCCAAGTAGTCAAAGCAAGAGCAGATAGCATAATGAAACCGAGTATCCGTCCAGTTGAGAACGGTATAGCAGAATTGTGAGTCAATGTCCAAGCCCAAACGGGCAATACCAACAACATAACCCAATGTAGCTCTCACTATTGAATGGCGCCATGCGCCCTATCTACTCTACAACCTATCCCTACAACTACATTATGAAAGCAACCAGACAACTTGACGACCAGCGAGCGATGACGTCAACATCAATGTCGACTTCCTCTCCACCAGGTACGTCTCTCTCTTCATGTACCTGGTACGTATCTCGTCATCCTCGATCAGACCTTGATAACCCCTATACTTGCCCCATTTCCCTGAAAACCTTCCCTTTTTGTTCTCGTTTTGTTTCATGTCTGTCTCCTGTAAGTCCATGCGTGTCCTTTCTTCTTCTACCCCCCCCTTTTTTTGATGCTCCTTTCTTTCGTGTATATCTGAGTCCGTAATTTTAAACGAAATCGATCTAATAATAATATTAATAATAATAGCAATAACAATATTAATAAAATAATAATAACACAGTTGATATTAATAATACTTAATAATATATATATATATATATAAACTGAATGTACGCGAGTCATATATATTGATAAAACGAGGGCGCGATGTATTCGGGGATGGCTGCCTGATTTAGTACTTATCAACGATCAATCCGGCCATCACAACGTAGGAGACTTAACCGTTTCTCCTCTCGCGTCCACCGTTTGCCCGCTTGATGCCCCCGATCCTATCTCACATTTTATGTGTGTGTGCATTCGTTCGCTCCCTCTCTCTCCTTTCCCTCCCCTCTCTCTCTCTCTCTCTCTCTATATATATATATATATATATATATATATATATATATATATATATATATATATATATATATATATACATATATCACTCTCTCTCCCCCTTGGTCGAAACATGAACGTCACACACACACACACACACACACACACACACACACACACACAAACATTCCATCGATAGGATGAGCAAAAATGGAATGAATCTTCCGCCGAAACGTGAAAATATACACTGGCACTTTTTGATTTGCTTATCCTATCGATCCAAGTGGCGTGCGGCGAGGCGCGAGTGGGAGACTTAGCTGTCAGCCAAGGTAGTCTCTTTCCCTCTCTCTTTCTCTATCTCTCTCTCTCACACTCTCTCTTTCTCTCTCCTTGGTCGAATCATGAACGTTTCTCACACACGCATTCCATCGATAGGACGAGCAAACTTGGAATGAATCTTCTACTGAAATGGGGAGATATACATTGTCACTTTTGATTTGCTCGTTCTATCGATCCAAGTAGAGTGCGGCTAGCTGTGGGGTAGAGACTTAGCTCTGTTTCGCTCTCTCTCTCACACACACACACACACACACACACACACACACACACTTACGTCTATACTCACGTACACACACGCCCGGACACACACAAGTATAGGTAGTGCACCTAACCATGTTTAGCGGTAGGTTCATTTCATTTTGCTCATCGTAACCGTGGAAGTATAGTGGGAGCAGCCACGAGATTGGAAACTTACCCGTTCAACTCTCTCGCTCCGTCGTCGGCGGCGGCATTGTCGTCGGATGGTCCCTGCTACTCATGACGATCTCGTCGCAACGTGCTGTATACCGCGAGTACGGCAGATAAAGGTTGCATCCCAGGCAACAGGTAAGTTGCCTTTCGTTCTCTCTCTTCCCTTCCTCTTCCTCTTCTTCTTCCTCCTTCCTTCCTCTTCTTCTTCTCCTTCTTCCTCTCCTTCTTCTTCTTCTTCTTTTTCTTCTTCTTTCCTTCCTCTTCTTCTTCTCCTTCTTCCTCTTCTTCTTCTTCTTCTTCGTCTTCTTCTTCTTCTTCTTCTTCTTCTTCTTCTTCTTCCTACACTACTTCTCTGCGCGCGCGCGCTTTTCTTTCGGACACACGCTTTTCCCCTTCGGCTCGCGCTACCTCCTCCTCTGCTCTCCGGCGCACCTCCTCCTCTGCTCTACGGCGCACCTCCTCCTCTGCTCTCCGGCCGCTCACTACTTCCATTCCCGCACGCTTGTGCATCCTCCCCGCGTGCCTTCTTCTACCGCACCTCGCTACTTCCCATCGCGCGCCATCTTCTCCTTCTTGTGTTTCTTCCCTTTCCCCACGCTTCTTCTCCGCTATCTTTCACGCGTGGTTTCCTTCGTCCTTAGCATGGCCGTACTCCGACCCTGGCTCGAGTTCGCCCATTTGCCACCTCGCTTGCGAACTCCGTCGTAGACTCTCCCCTCGTTCTCCGCTCATGAGCCCGGCGGACCAAGCTACGTTCAAAAATCGAACTTTACTGGGAATGAATCTGCCTGAAAATTCAGGGCAGATTCAATAAGGCAAGTTTTATTGGAGAGCTCGTGAAAAAGAAAGAAATTTAATAATAATAATAATAATAATAATAACTCAACAAGAAATAAAAGAATATAGGAAATCCAAAAAGAAAGAAAATAACAAAATCTAACAAGTATCTAATTCCTAACTACCGTGGACTGCCAAGTGTCGTGCCACTGTTTCAAACGGGGCTCAGTCCTAACTAACTGACTAAGTCTAACTACTTCTAACCCTAAGGTCGCGGGTTCAGGCCCCGGCCACTCGAAACTGGGCAAAAAAAGGTAGGGCTCCCTTTTCAAAAGGAGCTAGTCTCAACGGCGATATCCCTCGATCCTTGTGTCTCCCGCTTGTCAGTCTACACCTAAACCAACTGAGCTAGCTCCTATTCTGGTTAGGAAAGGAGCCGCTCAGGTACATATAGAGGATTGAGGGCTCAGCCCACTTAGTGGCCTGAGTCTGTTTTCCAAGTCTGTGTGTGCGTACGCATGCCGGTCTGCATGCCTGTCGGCTTGGGCGTGTGTGTGACCCGCAAGGGCACWTAGTTGCTCWGAAGGCCCGYAGGCCCGGTACTTACCTGTAGTCGTGGCMTTGAGGRACGCRRCGRAAAMGTTATRAGGCWGYGGRKTAAACCYGCATACTCAKAACAGCGGGGAAAACACTCAAGTAGCAGGTAGGYTGGTACCATAYCTAGTARAGGCARGCRTGCCRCGSAGTYAGGAAGTCACCGTKYAAGAGGCAAAYGCTTCGCCATATGCGGGAACTCGGGTGAGACCCTTAGTCCTACTCGTGGTATACCGCTTGAGCCAAGCTCTTAGCATTTCAGGGTGCTACCTCAACCTGACGATCACTCATTGTTAATTGCTCCACCCGTACGGTCGGGGCGTATATTAATTTTAACTTGACTATCGTACGAATGCTTAAGCCTCCGTCACGGTGTAGGTTGTAAGTTTACCCGACATAATACTTAACCCAATCGACCCCTCGACCTCTTCGGTCGAAGGGTATTATTACCGACTCTAACCATTAGAGCCCACGTCACAATAACGCGCGCGCATACTTATCGAAATTTCTCACCGATTTGCCCCGGCCTCATTGGCCGAGGGATTCGTTTCGAGTGTCACGCTCAAGCGTGCACACCCTTTCCATTCCAGACTGGCTCCATCATGGTAACCGACGCCGTCACTGTGTCGAACGCAAAAACATGGCCAAATACCCTTGTAAGGGTATTTGGTCCGACACCGGGAACCGGCGAAGACCATAATTGAAAAGTCTCGCTTGAAGATGGATACACACAACATGAAGGGTTTTGCTTTATTTAATTTATTTATTTATTGCAACCGACATCAAAATCCTGCGTGACATCTTGTTGGCTTTCCGGTCACCTGACGTGGCATGACTAGAAAAAGTGCGAAAACGTACACGCTGCCGTCAATATGTCGATCAAAGGAGAGACCACTTAGTCCCGAATTTAATCGAAAAAAAAAATGTCGTCGCCGTAACATCAAAGGAAGAAATCATGCGCGCCTTAAAGTTGTGCACCCACACACCCTATTCCTCCTCAGAACACCCAACAAATCACAACCTGAAAACTAGTCGCGGCCCGCGTGACGCACCCAAATCTTGAACCAATTTCAATTCCTGATAGTTGTAGAAACAAGGGCGGATACCCGTGTAAGGGGAATTCGCATCGACAGTGGTTAATGCTTTCATAATGGAATGTATGTTTCTTTAAAAATAAAAATAAAAACTCCATGCCTCAACAATTCGATGGGAATGTATGGGTCTTGAAGCACTACTCAGAAAACTCCGTTTTTTTGTGTGAGGTCGGCATCGCCGCACTACCTCACCAATTTGTTTTTGTTAGAAATGCACCAGAACCCGTGTTTTTTTGCTTGGTGAGCGCTCACCAAACACTCTCCAACTGCCGGCCTGCAGCTCCAGTGTTTGGTGGGTGTTTTTCGATACTCACAAAATTAGTGAGTCCAACTCCTAGCCTGCAACTCTAGTGTTAGGTGGATGTTTTCAGCACCGAGCCTCATGAAATTCGCGAGCTGGGACTGTTTGTCTGGACCGGCTTCAAGTTGTTGTTTACAGCTGTGAGGGCCGCGACAGAAAGCTCACAAAATGTTCCCCCTTCCCTCGATGCTCGCTCAATAAAGACAAATGTTTCGGCTGGATATCATGTCAGATTGGATCAGGACCAAGAAAGCCTTCAAAAATCAAGAATTTGCCAAAGGTATTTTTCGAAAGAGGTGGTCGACGCCGTTCAAATTGGCCGACTTCACAGAAGACAACAAGCTATTCTACTCAGACCTCTCGTGGGACCACTTTCCCACCAAAACTTTTTTTTTTTTTTTTTTAATAGGGAATATGGCTTCTGTGCCTCTTCACCCTGAACGGGCGCCAGATATATGTGTCCATCTAGCACTTCCAACCTTCAGAGACTTTTGCCGCTGGGAACCAGGCCCAGTGCCTTTTCTGAACTGAATCATTTTGTCTCGCTATCTTTATCTAACACTAAGGTAAGAAGGTCTGATACCAATCACGCATAGCAAGGATAAAATATTGTTCATAGCTTCAAATAGCATCTTGTGCATACCATGAGATTGGAACCAATGGCATACCTGACGGGGGAAAGGGATCTGGAAAATCTGAGGGTGGACTCATTGGGATGCTGGGATCAATATTACTCCAATCATTAAAAGTGAGTCGATAATTCCATGAATCTTTTTTTGACTCATTCCCCTGCTTCGTTTCCCATTCCGCCCGCCCCACCCTCCCTCCTTGAATCCCCCCAAGCTAGTCTTGATTAAATGTTTGGATGTGTTGTTTGATGTCTCTTTCTATGGAAAAAAAATTAAGTTTTTTCTTCAATATTTCCCACCTGGTTATGATTTCCGCCTGAATTTGCTGCTTGATGGTATCAGTAAATTCTGGGCCATCAAGCCAAGCTCCTTCCATCTCATAGGTACACCTTAACCCACAGTGCCCAAATAACCGCTCTCCTAGAAATCTTGAATAAGTTAAGTGCGAAAGCATTCCCTTGTGATGGATTCCATGTTTCAAGTAATAAGGCTTTCCAATTCCATGGCCAAGAGAGAGATGTTCCGATCTGATTCCAAATTTTAACCCACCAGCGCCCCATAACCACACCAATCATGGGCATTGCAAAAATATGTGTTCTATTGTTTCCGGAATAAGCTTGGAAGGAAAGGCGGATTTACAGAACTTGCACCAGGGAGATGCTTTTCCTTTCTGTTCTAGTGAAGTTTTATCAATGAGTCAGTCGTTAGTGGGTAGACAGCGATGAGTTATTTGCCATTGAAGGGAGGCAATTTTGGCAGGCTTCGTTTGGACAGTTGAAACCATTTAACTGAGCGTAGTTCTTCCATTCTTATCTTTAGATGGCTCATCCACCGGTTCTGGACTCTATCTTTTAGTCGTACATTTGGCCTAAGCATTCTGTATACAGACTTAACCGATAGGTTGTGAAGCATCCTGATGTGGGTTGGTCCTACTGGGTTGTGTGCGGTCCAAGACCAGCAGATTGAATCAAGTGGAAGGTGGGAGATGGGGGTGTCTGGTTTATATGCAAGCAATTTTCCTTCAATTGGAAGCACCTTGATTCTGAAGAGAGAATCGTGCTTAAACCATCCTGTCTACTAATGAGATCTTGGTGTGAGAAACCCATCTTCTCCCAACTTAAACAGCGTCAACATAATGTCCCCAGAAGTACTGACTTCCAAAATGTTTCTCACTATTCCTGGTTGAAACGAAATGGACACCAGTCTTTTGGGGAAAGGGTCGGCCCTTTTTTAAGTATTATGATCCAATCCAAGGATATTATGTCAATGATCTTTTCCAAGGTTTCTACCGGGAAGTGGCAGTATCTCAATCTATCATGGAGAGTCTGTGGGCTAACCCAGTCCTTGTCAGTATTGCTCCATATGTCCTTTACAGGAGTAATTCCTTTTCTAATTCATCCTTTCCAAGGCGATACTGCGCAATCGAGGGTGCAGCCTTAAGAATCCCTGATCAAAGTATTATTGAATAATGGTTGTTGGCATACCTCTTCCCATCTTTTTGGTGACACTTTATCTGGAAGAGGAAACTTTCTCCATATTTTTAATAAGTCAATCCAGAAAGGATCCTTTACTAAATCCGCCCTAGCCGCTTGGCGATCTGATGGATCAGGAATAGGGACCGCTGAGGAGGATTTTTTTGGGAGTGGYCATGATCTATTCTCCACCCACATGAGAGGGTCCACTTCTTTTGAGGTAGGTGGGGCTAGCCTCCTGATTTGCTCACTGACTAACTTACTCCATGGGGTCTGAGCGTTGAAGAGTAGACGCTTAATCCACTAGATTGAAAGAGTCATGGCTTGGGTGGTGGGATCAATGATCCCAAGGCCACCTTTCCCTTTGGGTTGGATTATGGATAAGCATGCCACTCTACTGATCACATTAACACATTCATGGTTACGACGCAAGAAAAACGCAACAAGCTGTCGTTGAAATGTCTTTATTGCAGGTTTGTCCAAGGCCCATATCGCTGATTTGTACCAAATCGAGGCTAACACCACATTGTTGATAGCAAGAACTCTACCAAATACAGAAGTGTGTTTATCCTTCCACAGTTCCAATTTGGAAAACGCTTGTTCCATGATCATCGCATTATTGGTGGTACGTTTGCCATGAGCAGAAAGGAAAATCCCCAGGACCCTTATTGGAGTTTCCGGGGAAACCCATTTTATCCTGGGCCTATCCGGTGGTCTACCTCCCTGATAGTGGAGCCACCATCCCAACGTCTTGTTTCCCCAGTTAACTCTCATGTCAGAAAGCTTGCAAAATTTATCCATCAGCTTTTGGATGACTTCCAAAATTTTTTTAGAGGCATCCACCATTAAGGATATGTCATCTGCAAATAAAGAGCAGACTGGTATGACATCCTCCAGGATAGTGGTAACCCGGATTCTCTTGATATCCTTATGTTGACGGATGTTGGTTGCGAGAGCTTCCATAATGATAACAAAAAGTAGTGGGGCGATGGGGTGCCCTTGCCTGACCGAACGTTGTAAGGATATGGGAGGGGCAACGTTACCATTCAATATCACCTTTGTCGTTGCATTCTCATGAAGGATTTTAATCCATCTCCTGAAATTAGGACCAAAATTAAATTTATCCAGATATTTATTCAAAAAAAAACAATCCACATGATCATATGTTTTTTCGAAGTTTATAAAGATAAAAGCGGCATTATGTTTAGATTGTATTGATAGTTTAATTAGTTCATTAATTGGCAGGATGTTATCATGAATGTTCCTTCCTTATATGAAGCCTGTGGGAGGAATGGATAATATCCGCGGTGAATTTATTAAGGAGTATTGTTAGCGTTTTTGAAACCATTTTATAAACCACTGTGAGGAGGGTAATGGGTCTGTAGTTGCGAATATTATATTTATCTCCTTTTTTGTATAACAAGGTTAAGACTCCTTGTCCTACAAACTCGCCCATCCGACCCGTTTCCCATACTTTGTGATAAAATTTCATAAGATCCTGAGATATGAGTCCCATGTGGATTTCCAAAATTCTTTAGGAAGACCGTAAATTCTAGGGGTTTTATCTTATTCCATCATCAAAAGTGTCGTCTAAATTTCATCCTTAGTCGGAGGCAATTCGAGTTGTTCCTTTTGAGACTCAGAGAGGGATTTAGTTAGGGGTGTCAAAAATTCATCAATTTCATTATATCTTTGGTTACCAGTGGCATTATGTATTTCCGACGTAAATAATTATTTGAAGAAGTCTCTAGCGATTTTTGTGCATTCTGGAGTAGAGGAGGCTAGTTGACCATTTGGATCTTTCSGGTGAGCTAGACCTTCGATGATTGTTCTCCCTATTCGAGCTCTGACCAGTTTTGAAGTCATATTTTCTGGCAACTGTGAAGATTGTGAGGACCTGATTTGGAAAGCTCCCAGGTCCTCCTCTTGCAATTCGTGAACTTTATTTATCTCAATTTTTCTTCTTTGAAAAAAAAAAAAAACTCACAACACATTTGAATGCCCTTTCCGTTGAATGTAATTTGCGCTTCATTCATGCAGCACAGTGGGTTTTGGTAGGAAGCCATCCTTGCTGGATTAATTACCAAACTCTCTTTGGTCTGGATGGACATGGGTTTGGTGTGTTTTCAAATTTGGTAAGGTCGTGCGGCGAGGTGGTTTGGTAGAGTTTTTCAAGGGTCACTGCACTGGCGAACACTCACCAACGAGTTTCACTTTCGGTGAGTAGTGTGGTGAGGCCATATATCGCACCGCCAGAATATGCCTCTGTTGCAAGTTCTTGCACCCACGTTGGCCTCCTCGTGCTACTAATGTCGTGGCGTTGTTCGACGATGGTGCACTACTCACCAAATGTACTGATATACCATGCAAGGCGTGATGGTGCAGCCTGGAGGACGCCCAACACGACCAGCAAGATCCGAAAACGAATCGTGCGGCCCCCAACCACGTGGCGGCTACTGAAACGGCCTAGCTCAGTTGGTTAGGCACGCAAATGGCATTCAAGAGCAGTCAACTTCGAAACCATATCGATTTTCCAAATCCCCACCACACTGAAAAAAAAAAAAGTGACTTTGGGCCTCGCCACCTGAAAACGAATCCGTTGCTATAACATGGAAAATACATGCCCAGAAACCCCTTCCCAAAAAAAGGGTCTTCCGCCCTCAGCTGAGAGTAGGCTCTCTTTCCCTTCTAAGTCCCTCCTTCCTGAAATAGAAAATGCCGGCCGTCGTCTGAAATCAATGTCAAACGACCTCTACCGCCTACCGGTGGACGCCCAGCCTTCTAGCTCTGCCACAACCCTTCTACCTACTGGTCTTACGCATGCCTGCGACCTCACCCTTCCTTAGTACCCGTCGACGCCCTCTAAGCCCCCATTCACCCACGACGAGGTTCCCCAATGAGAAAGTTACGCTAAAGGACAAAACGCAACCAGGATAAGAAAATGAGAATGAATCGTCCTCTAGAACAAGGACATGGGGCCTCGCCGCACTACTCACCGAAATTCAATGCACAAAGAGAAAAATGGGAGAGATGCACCACCAACATTTTTCTCTTTGTGCATACGGTGAGTAGTGCGGCGAGGCCCCATGCCCTGGTTGAGGAGTGGTGCTGTGGTGCGGAGGTGGGATTGCGAGCCGACAGACCACAACTTTCCCCGAAGGGTAAAGTTATTCGCGGCTAGTAAGGGCATACTCACACTACGCATCTGCACCCGAATAGAGCGTCTGGTCATTATAGTTGTATTTGGTCCACATTTCAGTCTAGATACACTGATAATGACTGGGCGTTACATTCGGGTGACTTTTTTACTTATTTATGGATGGAATTGCGGCCAGATGCGCACAGGTGTCGCTGAAATTGCAGTCTGATGCATTTTGGAATGTGCTAGTGTGAGTATGCCCCATCGTTCGAAATGCTATAAATTAGTTAAGGAAAAAACAAATGCTCCTGTGAGTATGACCTCTCTTTAGTGTGACCTGCTTTTTTTTTTTTTTTTTTTTTTTTTTGAGAAAAAGACATTTCATTGCATGATATTGTGACAAACCACTTTCTGTAACACGCGACTTTCTGCGCGGTTGCAATGAGGGGTCCTAAGTTGGGAAGGTTGGGCCAATTACGGGAGATCGGGATCGGTGGGAAATTGCATCAGTGTCCTTGCTTTTTCGTCCTTTCCGTCGCTTCTTTTCGAATGGTTGGGTTCGGAACTGGGCGTGTTCTGGGATGGCCAGTTGATTGATTGGTCGGCTGGATGGCTGGCGCGCCTCCGCGCGCTCGATTAATAAATGTTGACGTCGTTTCTCTCGCTTCGGTTTTGATCTTTTGGGCGCGAACATCGCGCAGGAATTTGCCTTGTTCTTTTTGAATTTTTCTTTCAAATCTTTTTCGAATTTTGTCGGGCCCCGATGGCTCTCGGAATTTCGGACTTTCTTCTCGGAACCTGTACTTTTGCTTTTCGCATTAGTTAGGAATTTAGAAATTTTGTAATTAGGACTTTCTTTTGCCGCGCGGCGCCCTTAATTGCTTACGCGCTTCTTTTTGCGGCTGCAACGAAATTCTGATTAGTCGGCGCCTTTAATCAGGTGTGTAACTGTAATCTTGGGTTGGCGCCATTGTAACTGTATCTTTCTTTTTGCTCTTCGTCCTTCCCGCCCTCCTCCTCTTTCTTTTGCTGCGTTTTTTAAACTACGGACTGCATGCTCAGATCGATGCATGGAGAGTGGCTACATCCCCCACGTCGCGGCCCGGTCATGCAGAACGTAGGCGCTCCCTCTCTAATCTCCCCTCTAAGTCTTGGTAATTCCGTGTTCTTCGCGCATGCATGCACGCTATAAATTTCGGCTGCGCGATTAGTTAGCTCTCTTAACCAACTGTTGGAAGCTCGGGGTTGCGTGATCAGGAAGGGTCGGCACACGAGCGAAGTAAGAGGTGAGTAGAGCAGGAGTCGGGCGACCCGACGAGCTGGTGCCGAACACACGGGGTTGACACGGGCCACGACGAACTGTGGGCGCGGGCGAACCTGATGGGTGCGGGAGGACTAAGCGGGGTGACGACTTCGTGGGTTGGTGCGCGGTGATGGACTGTCCGCATCGGAGAAGAAGAGAGAGGAAGAGAGAGTTGAGGTTGATGGATGCGGTTTTGTTGTTTCTTCTATCTTTTCTCCCTCCTGTCTTGTGTACATAAGTTTTGATTTCGGCTCCGGGCAGCTTGCCCGTTCTTTTCAATTTCTCGGAATTTGAACCTGGGGTTTTTGCTTACATTTGCCCTCGTGACTCTCCCATCTTTGATGTGCTATGTGTATGATTACGGAATGGATGGATGTATGGATGCCATGCTTGATTGCCTATCTTTTTGCTGAGAAACCCTTGTCTTCGCTTTTGTTGGTCGCATTCGACGCACTCGTGTGTAGAATAGGGATTTTGCGCAATCGATAATCTTGTCTTTGTCTCTGCTCGTTTTTTTTGATCGAGCTGTTTGTGATCATTGCATCTTGTATAACTCAGAACATCACGAAGTGATTAGGCGGTCGGATCCCGGGCTTGATGAACGCCACGCGAGGACACGTGTAAGACGCGATCTAAGTTGCGCACTTACACATATCCCCGTGCGTCGACTCAACGGGACCATCAATCCGTCCGATTGAGAGCGGCCATCTCGAAATCCGCAACGACGCAATCGTCCCTCACAAGCACGCGTAAGTCCGACAATAGTCACGCGGCCTGCACGTGCTCGCACGCGACGACCGTGATCCGTCCTTAGGCAACTCATAAATCGCAATGTCATGATGACGCGATCCTGGGATTCTGACTCATCCTACAACCCGGATTACTTCACCCCTTTGATAAACGAACTCCTCCGACAGAGATACCCCTGCCACACCGAGAATCGACTGTGTCCTCGGGAGTTCCGCTGCGCCACCTCTAGTGACCCCCAGTGCTCTGATTTCCCTTCTCCCGACCACACCTACTACTTCATCCACCCGGGATTTGTCGTCATCACCACCAGTTTCCCTCCTTTTCGCCTTCTTCTCCCGTATCATCAACTCAGCGTCGTTCCGTGGCCGACCATAGCCCCCTATTGGCCCAGCACGCCCTGCGGAAATTGCCGATGTGGCGGCGAACGAAGAACCCCGAAATTCTGAAGGCCCAACTCAAACACGCAGCGGCCTGCGCCGCGTGGTGGCCTCTGACGGCCCAACTTTTCAGGACCACCTCCTCCGCGGAGGGACTTCCCCGTAAGCTGTCGCCCACAGTACCCAGGCCGCATCGGGCCTTGAGTCCCTTGCGCACGCGCCCCTTATTCGCCTCATTGCATTCATACCCCTAAGACTCCCCCACTTTCCCCAAAAATCCTTAGCACACCACTTTTCGCACTTCTAGGCCCACATCCCACTCCGATCAGGAAGTCGCGCTGGGCGTGAGGTTGGGCGTCACAATATTGAAAAGAGGCCGGGAATACCTCACAAACTACCCGGAAAAATCTGGGGCCATTACCCAGCATAGGCTTGTGCTGGAAACCGGGTCCAGCGTCCCTTCTCAAGATCAACTGCATTCTTCCAAAAATTACTCTGGAGGTCAAAAGGATGTTCTACAACACCTACTTCAATCTCGAAGCTCAAATTAACATGGCTAGGTTCAAACACTTATGGACAAGAGCCTAGTATTATTCCTTTATATCTTTTCTCCAATCCAACAATACGTAAATCTACAAACTAACACTCAACGTCCTACAAAGTTACCTGAAGCGATATCAACCTTGGGCCTAATGCCCCCCCCCCACAGCAGTCTATCTACTGGCCTAAAAACGGCCAGACAAACTGTATGGGAAAAACATCTCCTCAACGCTTTGGTTTACTAGAGCCAATCAGCAAGTACTAACTTCCCTTCTGGAGAGATCCTCGCAAAGTGGCTGTTTTTGGCCCAGGTCTTGGTGAAGCACAACAAACCCTTTCTTCGCCAGTCTAGTACTCTAATTGCTAGTTTAATATGCTGACTAATTAAATTGAAAACCTGTTGATAGGATAAAGACTCTCCCCGGAAGACCTTTGCATTCCGCATGCCCCAGAGTGCTTCCACGACAATCCCTCTGCACGTCAATGCCATATACTAAATGCCTGTAGCGAAAGTGCCCCTCGTCCGTGTCAAACCCTGTAGGATAAAGTTGGCTGTCCATATTTCTGGGCCTCGTTCGACACCACTACAAATGTAAGGATCCTTACAAAATCATCGTTCCACCACTCCCTAAAACTGAACCCTAAGCCTGTTTTCACATTCTCGGCCGTTAGGGTCCGCCCTTACAAAATGAGGGCGCCCCAGCAAAAGGACGAAAATCTCTAGGGAGCCCCTGGTGGTGACTAGAAAAATGTAAGGGTGGGACTCTATGGATTGCCCAACAGGTCGAGGTCCTGACACCCGGCCCTCCTCACCTGAGATGTAATGGAGGTAAGTGTACGGTCTTCCTTTTTTTTTTTTTTTTTTTTTTTTTAAGAAAGGTCTTCCTTACGGGCTGTGGAATGAAAAAAAGAGTTAGGGTAAATTAATCACCCTGGCCCAGTTAGGGCGCCCTTACAACGTAAGAATTTGTAAGTGGTGTGGAACGAGGCCCTCTGTCTCTTCCCCCATGCCTTTCCATTTTTCTTTCCACTTGACCTGCTTTTAGAATTTTAAAAATAGTTTCTGCATTTTTTTAAGAATAATAAAACTCTCCTTCGAGGAGTTAAAGAAAGCCAAATTCAGTTTACTAGGGTGCTCCCGTCAGCCAATGGGACGGGAGGAATCAAATTCGCTTCCTCTTTTTCCGGATTAGTGCTGGACTCTGCCAATGGGCTGGGTCCTCTGAAGGTGGTCTCTGTCACACCATTATGACAGTACTTGGAACACACGACTTTGTTTTGTTTTTGTCGGCCTTTTTGTGCACACGTAGCACTGTAGCAAAGTGGCAATATCACCCCACCTTTGCACGTCCATAATACTATTGCATTCTCGTGGACGCATACATACTTCAAAAAAATATTAATTTCAAACCGTTTCTAGAAATGTCATTGGAGGACACACGAAGGTTTGGGACTTGACCCTTTTTTTTTTCCCGGGGAAAAAGCAGAGGATCAGTTCATCCAGTCTACCATAGGTCACTGCTGACTGACAGTGTTTGTTGTAATGCCAACAATTACTGTAAACCAACCTCATCTGGAGCCTCTCTGCTCTTCTCAATCTAACCTATCAAACTAAGCTACCTGCAAAAAAAAAAAAAAAAAAAAAAAAAAAAAAGCTACCTGCAGGTATAGGCCTAACGACAGACCTGCTGGGCAACCCCCCCAGGCCTCTGACACTCTCTACTACCTCTTTCCCTAAAATGCCACCAGCACAACCGAAAATTTCTGCCTGCCTCCTGTGGCTTGCATAAGAACAGTGTCCCCTGGTATTGCCTTCTATGTACTCTACTTGTGCCGAAAAAGGAAAAGGAAGAAGAAAAAGCCAATAAAGGAAAGAAGCCAAGAAAGAAAAAGCATATGAAACAACGACGAAAACTCAAAGCTTTAGCAAATCTATACTTCATTTATTTTTCTGAACCAATCCCTTCCACCATGCAAATAAAAGCAAAAGGATCTTTGGCAAATCTATACTTCATTTATTTTCTGAACCATGCAAATAAAAGGATCCCTTCTACCATGCAAATAAAAGGATCCAAAATAATTATCTAACGTCTATTGCTTCAACCAAGTGCAGAATTCCAGTTTTCCTTCTGAGCCTACCGTTACCAGCCACTTGGAATCTCTCCTCCTCCACCATGTCGTGACCAACCATCCCATCCCAGACCCTTTCCCAACCGTTTGCTTTCCACTGTTTCTTGTCTCAGTCCGCCTTCATATATTGTATTGTCTTAGTTTGAAACGGATAGTGGCCTTGGTTTCTGTATTTGAGGAGCCCTTTCCTTGGAAGACTGCCTATTCCTGATATCCCATAATCGCCCTGCAGGCCTGCAATACATAGCCACATCCTTCCTGCACTATATACTACTTTGAACTCACCGCCGCCGTTCAGATTCCCCAACCTGGACGGACCGTATGTGTCACCCACCGCCAGCCACACATGATCGGAAACCAAACCGCCCCGTGGTAGGTAGACTAGGGAGAGGATAAGATAGATGAGTACTACCGGTAGCAAGAAAAATGAGATAGATGAGAGAAGAATATAGCCTTAAAAAAAAAAACAGGACTGTAGTGGGACCAGCCCCTGGTGACAGACTATCTGCTCTACATCTCCTCTCTTTTCACATCCTTTCGTCAGTGTGTGTGTGTGTGTGTGTGTGTGTGTGTGTGTGTGTTACCATTTCTCGATTTATGCGTGTCATCATTACGTGCGCAGGGGCCATGCTAATCTTCTTTCTCGGTAGCGTTCCAATTTTAACGGATGTCCCGAAGGACTTTCGTATGTTGTTTTCGGTTCTTCATTGGCAATATTCGTTGAGGTTAGTATTATTAGGTCTTCGTCTCTCCTACCCCCTTCCATTCTCTTCGGTCTGCCTGGCAATCAGGGGCAATCAGGGTTTGGAAATAGACTCGGTGGTTGTTTTCCGGTTTTGTAGTCAACGCTAATTTTATAGACGTTGTTTGCGGGGTTGGTGTGTTTAACTTACCCCCTGTCATGTGTTCAAGGCTACTCTACTCTCGGGTGCTATGGGTCCCGTAGAAAGCTAAACTGGGTAAGGCTCCCAGCACCCGCCGGTATCGAAGGTGTTGTGGGGAAAAAAGGGAAAAAAGAAAGAAAAGAAAGAAAAGGCTCTTAGCTCTTAGGTTTTATTTTTTCTTATTTTTGTTTTTTTTAATCATAGGATTACATTCAAGACGAGACAATATGCCTTTTCCTTTTTTTCTCCTCATCATTTGGTGCACATTCCGAAAGGGGCAAGTGGGGCATAACCTTCTGTTTTCGTGGCAAGCTGGTCCTTCCGTCCGCCCTTCTTCGGGTTTTCTCTTTCGAGGAGCAGCACTGCTCTTTTCTGCTTTTGGACTCTCCCCTGTCCTATATTGCCGGCAGGTACCGAAGCTCTGTTTTGGTACTACTCTCAAAATGTGCAAAACGAGAGTGAATCTTCCGCTGGAACATAGGAAAGATACACCGCCATTATTGTTTTTTGTCTTTTGTGCTTGTCCAGAGTAGTGGAGCGACGCCCAATGATCTGCTTCTGAACATTACATTACCATCCAACCCATCTGTGTCTGTGCTATATTTAGAAAACGATGTCATCGTTCGTTGTCAGTCACGATCGTCGGCCATTCAGCCAGCTGGCAGTGGCAGCTACGACGCCTGAAGTATAGTCCTTCCTGATATCCTTTCCTTGTCGATGCATTCGGTAGAGAGATATGTAGTGGAGTCATCTTTTGCTCACAAAGGACGAAAATGGTAGCGAGCGGATCTTCGTGTGTACGTGACCGAGTGCGTAGGTGGCTAGCTTATATGATGAGCGAATGAACCCCATGCGTGGAGATCGCGTTCCAACTCCAACTTCAACTCCAACTCAGCCGACGTGAATCATCGAGACTTCTCCGAGTCTACGTGGAGAACTCACGCCATGGGGGAGGAAGTTGGTTGGAAATTTGTTCAGGTCGCGGACTGTCGCCATGCAAGCCGTCCGTGCGAGCCAGGCATGAATTCCCTGACGTGGACGAGTGCTGACGTATGACGTCCCGCATCTATGCATGAAAACGGAAGGTAGAGTGATCTTTGTTTTCCCTTTTCGTGTAAATAAATCCTTTCGAGGAGGAAGAGAGTGGACATTTTTCGTAAGTTTCTTCGTATCGAGTGCGATTTGGGCCTTCGATCTGTAGATCGATACTTCAACAACCGGAAGTGTTTGCAACTTTGCATACAGTTCGATGGTGTGCCTTCTTGTGTGAATTTTTTTTTTACAATAGGTAACTGGCAATGCACGTCCTAGGTTGTTGGGAATGCGCGTACGTGCTTGGGCGGGTGTGGACTTCCTCAGGCATGCGTGGAGATTGACATTCAGCTCCGTGTTCCCCAACGTCAAGCGCGGAGATTGTGCCAGCTCCATATTGGGTTCCCTAGTCATCGTGGAAAACAGTGATGGTCGGCCTGCGCCCCCCCCTCTCTCTCTCTCTCTCTCTCTCTCTCTCCGCCCTGTGTGTGCCTCTCGTGTTCGCTGACCTCTATTTTCTCAGTTTGCATGTCCTGTAACTTCCCCTCGGAGAGCGAAAAGGAAAAAGGAAAGGAGAAAAGAAGAAAAAAGAAGCGTTCGTCGAGACTATTGTCGGAGGCCATCTGTAAGTGCCATCTAGCTCAGCGTCCCGGCGTATCTTCGGCTTCCCTTACGTAGGCTGGAACAAGATAAATGAAAGGCAAAACACGGGAAAAATAAAGTAAAATCCATAGCCAAAAAAAATAAAAATAAAAAATAAAAAAAAATCCACAGCTTAGAAAGTGCTAAACGTGTTACCGAAAAATTACTGTCCTAACGACTTCCAAAGGTTTTAAAGCCTCAGAAGAAAAGGAAAAGTCGCTGGAAAATACAGTACGCTGGAATCCAGCTCGGTAAAGTGGTCATCATCAACCGCCTCCAGCCAATATGAATAGATGTGTGTGTGTGTGTGTGTGTGTGTGTGTGTGTGTGTGTGTGTGTGAGAGAGAGAGAGAGAGAGAGAGAGAGAGAGAGAGAGAGAGAGAGANGAGAGAGAGAGAGAGAGAGAGAGAGAGAGAGAGAGAGAGAGAGAGAGAGAGAGAGAGAGAGAGAGAGAGGCGGGATCGGAGGCACGAGTCCGACGGACTTTCACAAGGTCTGACGTTTTTGCAAGAGTACGGAGAGAGAGAGAGAGAGAGAGAGAGAGAGAGAGAGAGAGAGAGAGAGAGAGAGGCGGGATCGGAGGCACGAGTCTGACGGACTTTCACAAGGTCTGACGTTTTTGCAAGGGCATGGTCTGGATCCTCTTCCCACGCACGCTCCCGATGCCCTTCCGTCCTCCGTGCCCTATTTCTTTTTCGGTCTCCTCTCCTTCATCTTCCTTTTGCCTTCCTATTCCGACCAAGTCTACATTTTCCACGGTCCGGCAATCCCCCTTACCCCCTTTCTTCTTCTTCCGAGTTCTTCGCCTTCTTCTCCTTTGTCTTCCTTTCTGATGTATCTGACGAGTCCTTTCTCCGTTGTCCCTCCTCCTTCTCCTCCTCCCCTTTATTTTTTCCTTGTTGCACTTGTTCCGACGTGCCTGAGGCGTCCCAGGATGAACCCCTATTTACCCCAAATCCGTGATGATCTATCCAGGGGAACGGGGAAAAGCGTCTAAATCAGTCTGGGACTCCACACCAGTCCGCGGACCACGTGGCACGGCGTTTGAACGCACCCCGTCTATAAATAACGGCTCGTTTTCTTCTCCTCCGCCGCCACTCCCCTCATTCTGTCTCCTCCTCCGTTCCGGACTTGCCCCTGCCAGTGGCCGAAACGCGGCGTCGGGAAGTGCAATGCTTGTTCTCTGGAAGTATGTAAGAAGAGCAGTTTTGGCCTCTGCTGTATCACTCTTCTTCCAGCCGTAGTCGCTCGTGGAAGTGCCCGTTGGGGTGCGAGTACCGTGCATGCTAGGACGACTTCTCGATGGACAGTATATAGGAGGACAAGGCCGTATCGGTCGTCTATACTCAGTAAGATGGGAGGATAGACGGTGGTGCCGCAAGGCGGGGAATGAGGATAGCCCCCCCTGAGGATGATCGGAGCGCAACCGATCGAAACGCGTCGGGGATTGTGCGCGAGAGCTGAGACGAGTATGCGCGGCTTTGTAATGAAGAGCCTTCGATGCGTGTACGAAAGGCAGTTGGCCACTGTTTTCCACTATTCTTCTTCTTACAGTATATGCGCGCCTCTACTTAGAACTGTGCATGCGGAATTGTATTGCTTTTCCGTTGTAGCATGTGCGAGAAGCAGTCTATGGTCACTGCTTTCACTATTCTTCTTCTTCTTCTTCTTCTTCTTTTCTACTTAGAACTGTGCATGCGGAATCGTATTGCTTTTCTGTTGAAGCATGTGCGAGAAGCAGTCTATGGCCACCTTTTTCACCACTATTCTTCTTCTTCTTCTTCTTCTTCTTCTTCTTCTTCGAAGATTAGTACGCGCTGCTATGTATGGAAGAACTATCGAAGCGTGTACGAAAGGCAGTTGGCCCCTGTTTTCACTATTCACTATTCTTCTTCTTCTTGTTGATACGGAGGTGCATCCAGCCTATGGACACGTGCTACTTTTTGGAAAACAGATCATGATTTCGGTTGATGCTCGGATCATATGCATACAATAACGTTAAAGGATGCCCCTTTAACTTACAAAACACAACAGAGAGAAAAATATACTACGGAGGTGTCGCTCACGTTACACGTATGAGAACCCTGTTTGCCCCGTGCGGCGTGCGCCGTCCCCTCCGCCTTTCCTACCACATCGATGCCCAACAAACACACCCCTGTCCAGACTCCCGACCAGTCTCCCCCTCCGATCTCGACGTGCCTCTCCTGTCAACCCTTGTCGACCCGGCCTTGGCCAGCCCTCTGCTCTAATTTCTTCCCCTCTTCCATGTCTGCCCCGGACCTTGGACTGCAACCTTGGAGGCGGTTGCCCCGCTTGATCGCAACTCCTGTCATACAGTAAAGTAGGAGGCGAGGGCGGGGTCGTGCTTCATCATGCCCATGACGCAACGCTCTCATTCATTCGTAATCTGCTTTACATCGTCTTCTTCTTCTTTTCTTTTTTTTTCTTTTTTTTTTTATATATATATATATAAAATTGGACCATTTCTCGATTTATGCGTGTCATCCTTGCGCAGGGGCCATCCATGCTAATCTTCATTCTCTGTATCGTTCCAATTTTAACGGATGTCCCGAAGGACCGTCTTCTGTTTTTGGTCTCCTACGCCTTCCTGTTGGTACTCTGATTGCGATCGAATCTTTTTCGTTCGATCCCGATCCTTCGTGGACGCGGATGTTAATCTGATTGCGATCGAATCTTTTTCGTTCGATCGCGATCCTTCGTGGACCCGGAGGTTAATCTGATGGCGATCGAATCTTTTTCGTTCGATCCCGATCCTTCGTGGACCCGGATGTTAATCTGATCCGGAAGCGCGCCAGCTCGCATAGACGAACTCCCTTATCCGGATCTTAAAGTCACCCCTGCTGCCCCGACCCCGACAGACCGTTACATCCCCTTTCCGCCTAGCCCGCTCTTTTTTTTCTGTCGTCCTTGAGGTAGAGGAGGATCGCGTGAGTTGTATCCCGTCGACAGGAAGAAAAATGGTCCATAGATGAAATAAAATCTGCAGCTCGATCCCGACGCGTGAGCCAGACAACAAAATACCTGATCGAACGGATCAGTTTCGGACTCCTATCTCGATGTTCATGCCGCGGGGCACGACAAAGCCCGCCCTCCTCCCTGGCCACGCGCGTTATTTTGAGCATGATGAGTACACGCGTGTAATTCATTCATTCATTTGCAATATTGACAGTTCGCGTGTAAAGGGCAATTGGCCATTGCTTTTCTTCTTCTTCTTCTTCTTCGTCGTCGTCGTCGTCGTCGTCCTCCTGTTTGGGAGGTCGCGTGTTCGATTCTTGCGATCGGCTTGTGCACGACTGATTCTTCTTCTTCTTCTTCTTCAACGGCCTCCTGGCACGGTTTGCAAAGGGCACCAAGTCACTCAAGGCGTCTTGGGAAAGACTGCTTGAGTGCCTGGTATGCGGGCGGGCACGGGGAGATCAAAATGCCACGGCTGTACAAAGAGTAGCGTGTATATTTGTAGTTTTTGTAATTACCTGTAAGCAGTAAATAAATTAATTACTATAATGGTGCTTTAAATTTCCACGTATCGGAAGTATATAGTCGTAGGCTGTATCTTTTGCCGTAGTATTTCTAGACTCCTCTACCTACTACTTCGTTTTCAGGTCCCCACTGCCCGCCCTGGACGGCGTGGGAAACCTACCGTAGACCTGTCCTAGACCTAGATACTCGGCAAATAGTACGGGAAGTACTGGTCCCGGGAGCCACACGAATGGACGGCGGGCCCATCTTGAGTGCCTGGAAATGGGCCCAAGTCCCGCTTATTAGTACGTGGATGGAGGTCATGCTTTTACCTTCGATCCCGGACATCGACGGCCGGTAATGAAGAATCAGGGCACGCGGGACTTGGGGCCCGGTTTCCTGTCTATTTGTGGGGATGTCTATCCGTATTGCTCCCCACGAAGATCAACGGTCAGAAATGAACAATAGGGACTGGTAGTGGGATCGGGCCCTAAGACAGGAGCCATCATGCATAGACTGGTTGCCCGAGTTGCTCCGCACGAGTCCAGAGGAGTCACAATGAATAGACCCGGGGCAAGGTCCCACTTGCGCCGATTAGGAGATTTCGACCGTTGATCTTTGCAATTTACGGTCAGTATCTCTTAATTCGTGCAAGTGGGACCTACCGTAGCCCCCGGGCCCGATGCTGTTATCAAACCAGGGTGAGGTACACTTACGGTTATTCTTTGCGACTGGCCGTCGATCCTGTATAATCGACGGCCAGAAATCTGAGAAATGAAGAATTACCGTAAGTCGGGCTTCGCCCCGGGTCGAGAGAGTCGCAATGGCATTGACGATAAAATAACAGGAGCAGTTCTCGGCCCATGCAACATGAGAGCGAAGATGTGGGAAAGGGATCAGGGAACTTACTGTATTGACAGGACGAAAGCGCCTGATTACTTTCTTCTTCTTCCTCCTCCTCCTCCTCCTTCTTCTTCTTCTCCTTCTGCTGCTGCTGCTGCTTTCTCTTCTTCTACGTTTCTTCTTCTTGTTCTTCTTCCTCTTCTTCTTCTTCTTCTTCTTCTTCTTCTTCTTCTTTCGTACCTCTGCAATACCTGTCCAAGGCACGACCTGCCCTCTCCTCCTCACCGACCCGCCCCTTTTCCCTACCCACAGTAGTTTTTTTTGTTTTTGGTTTCAGGGAAAATAGAATAGTATCAGCTTCGCTTGTGTGTGGTAAAAGAATATCTAAAGACACCCTTCCCGGTCACGATATCAACCCTGCCGGACATTACCATGTTGTGAACCTACTTTAATGGCCATGGTGCAAGGGTGTGATGGATGGATAGCGTGGAAAATAAGACTGTTCGCTCATTCTTTTTTTGTCTAGTTTCATGTGTGCGTCTGGATGTGCGTTTCACATCGATCTAATGCAGAAACATGCTTGTCGGTAAGTAGGTCAGCAGCAACTAGAGAGTGGAAAGAGGGTGTTAAACCGGGCGCGATAACCAATGATCAATGTGAAATGATAAGGGCAAAAGCAGCTGCAAAAAGGTGCAAATCAATCCCTGACAATTAGATAAACTGAAAGAGAAGCTTGGGGCTAGGCAGGCGAAAGAGGAGCTTAGGCTGCATGCAAGAAAAAACAAAGGATGGTAGGAAGGAATTTCGTTATTTAATAAATGACATTGTGAACATTTTTCTGGTAATTGAACGGCGCGTTAGAGTTTTGGAAGGAGCCATAAGAATCGGGCCATCGCACTCGAAAGTAACGGAAAGTTGAAACCGAAAAGAAATTCTGTGACTAGTTTTTTTACGTAGAACAGGGAGTTCACGAATGCTATGCTGCCATTTCTCCCATATTATGTCCATTTCCTCGAGCCTTGTTTGTGTCTGTCTCTGCCTGGCTGCTTGGCTCCATGTCTCTGCCCACCTCTCTCTCTCTCTCTCTCTCTCTCTCTCTCTCTCTCTCTCTCTCTCTCTCTCTCTCTCTCTCTCTCTCTCTCTCTCTCTGAGCAGTGTGGTAGAAGGGTAATCGCGACACCGACGCATGCCATGGACAGGACGTGTGTGCTGCGAAAGTAAAACCTCGCACGTGTTGTCTATTATTGCAAGTGTCTCTCTCTCTCTCTCTCTCTCTCTCTCTCTCTCTCTCTCTCTCTCTCT
>BFEA01000034.1:2485097-2515037 GCA_003427395.1 Chara braunii
TCTCTCTCTCTCTCTCTCTCTCTCTCTCTCTCTCTCTCTCTCTCTCTCTCTCTCTCTCTCTGTGTGTGTGTGTGTGTGTGTGTGTGTGTGTGAGATGGCCACGTTGGCTCGATGACAGCGACCCAGGAGCAGCCACGATGACGGTGATGGGGGAAGCACTGCAACGACGACGTCAACAGCTCGTCGCATTCCAGCGGGGTGAATGGCGGGCAGGGGGAGTTTCGATAACATACCAGCGGGCTGAATGTTGGGGGGAGTTTCGATTCAAACAGACCTCGTTTCCCCCCAAAACCAAGGCCACACCAAGACTGCACAGTCCAGAGTGAATGAAAAAAAAAAAAAAAAAAATCTAAAACCTAAGAAGCGCGCATCCGGCCGTGTCTGCAGAGGCCCAATGGGTCGAAAAATTACCACAGAGAATTTTCTGGGGTCGGCCTCGACCCAATGAAGGGTCCAGGCCGACCCATTAAAAAAAAAGAAATCCTCTGGATTTGGCACCTTGCAGACCCTCCGGACCGTATGTCCGGGCGGACATGGTACTTCGGAGTGTCTGGAACTCGGCCTGGACGTCCGGAACGTATCCATGGAAGATACACTGTCATACTTTTTGTCTTTTGCACATGTTATGAGTGGTGGAGCGAGGCACAAACTCATTTTGTTTTTTTCGTTTCTTGTGTGGAGGTCAGCTACTTAAACTTACAGCACAGACACGAACATTGTTCATTGTTAATTGTTTATTTGCATGCCTAATTCTTTGCCCTGCTTTAGAGCATGGGATGTCTGGTGGCCACAAGTTTTTTCGAGGTGGGAATGTATATTCGGAGTTCTGGCCACAATATATTTGCGAGGAGGCTCAGAGAGTGTTTGATGTGGGTGTCATTCCCATTGGTTGCTCCTTTGGAACACATGGAAGAAGCGGTAGCGCTCCTGGTGTTGTGTGGAGATCTTGTGGTGTTCGGTATGATTTATGGTGACTTTGTGGGCCGACACAGAGAGGACGTTGAAATCGGCGGCGCTAGGTCGCAGCAGCTGAGCATGCGCTCAAACGTCAAGGCGTGAGGAGAAACAAACCCAACAACGGCATGCATGTCCGTGAGATAGAAGGGGAGGGGAGAATGAAGAGGTAAGGATGAAGATGGGGAAGAAGAAGAAGAGTAGTAGACAACGTAGGAGGAGATAGAGAATTAGGAGGAGATAGGGGAGAGATGAAGAGGACCAACTCGCGAAGTGTGCAACAAAAACCTCACTTCAGAAAAATTAAACAGCTGAACAACCTGGATTGAGGTCGGTGATACTGCAGACATGTTTCGGCCACCTCGTCGAAATGGCCATCTTCAGGGGATGGTTGCGCTTGCGAGGTAAGTCGAGCTAAGAGATTAAAGAGAGGCCTATGATCAGCGTTAATCTTCAACAGCACGCTGCGATCTGATTGGCTATGAAGTACTTCATGCGGATTGACATGGCCCTCCCGAGTGTCTCCCCTTCTCTCCTCCTCCTCCTATCATCCTTGCTCTCTCTCCCCTCTCCCTCTTCTCCGCAACTATAAATCTCGCAAGCGCGTTCCACTTTCTCTCTCTTGCAATGTATTGGCCTAGATGAGGTGGTGATCAGCGTTTCAAAAAGTCCTGACAAGTTAGCTGCAGCTTTGCGGGATTGTGTGTTGGATCGCTGCGACAGACTGCATGATCCAGGCGAAGCTGCGCAGTAGTTCAGTGGACGGAGTGACGATCGCTGGGTCAAGTGTTGGACATGTGGCGGTCGGGACCGTCGGTGTTCGAGCAGGGAAAGAAGTGTTGATTGGATGGATGACTCAGGGCCATAGCTCGAGGGCAGCCTTGCGTCTTGTTTCTTGGTCCCTCCTGCAGATACGATTGGGAGCTAAGCGCATGGCGATACGCCAATTTTTCTTCTGATTTTGAGCGAGTGTATACCCTCTCTCTTTTTTCCTCTCCCTCTTTCCATGGATGCATGAGCAATTTTCTTCTGATTTTGAGCGAGTATATACCCTCTCTCTTTTTTCCTCTCTTCCTTTCCTCTCCCTCTTTCCATGGATGCATGAGCAAATGTATGATTATACGTGTGTCATAACGAGTGAATGGGTGCACGTGCTCGTCCTCGTGTTGTCAAAAATCTCGTTGGGCTATGATCGTTGAAGCACAAGGACCAGTGTTGGTTCTTTGGTAAGGATGTCTGTTTGTCGCTTTCTTTTGGAAGTAATGTGCTAATGATGGATGTATGCGGCTTCAATTTATCTTTCTTTATTGACGATCTCATCGAAGGTGTTCTTTGCGCTTTCAATCGATCCACCCGACTCGTTCCTCTATATCATCTTGAAGGATGTGATTAGGAACTTCATCGTGCCTCGATCGATCGAAAGCGCGCAACTCTCCTAGCTCCCCTCACTTCTTTCGTTTATTATCTCATGAATATGCATTTTGACAGTTGTTTCACGTGTCAAGATCTTTGCTCTTCTTGTCGTTGAGGATACCGATCGCTGTGTATCTCTCCGAAATTTTTTGTTGATGTCACCCGAAGTATATATTCGAACCCCTCCCTTCTCCCTTTAGAGAAATCAACGCGAATGAGCTCGAAAGATCTTCTTTCGGAACTCTTCCATTAGTTTCTTAGGTTATTCCCCACCCTGACGGAATACGGGAAGCAGCAGTTACTTCGCCTGGACAAACTTTTGACGCAGAATCAACCCCCGAAACCACTGAGATTTGATCATTTTGTCTTATGAACGGTGGATGCATGTGTATCGGCCATGTGGACTGAGTAGCTGAACCATCGGGACACCAACTTGAACCTCCCCGACCACGGCCCTTCACGTACAAGTAGGACAGGATGTGTGTCTGTGAGTGGGACATGTGAGAGGTTGTCGCCAAGATAGGCGGCCCTTATTATTTCCCTTCCGATGCATGCTGTCCTGTGGCCGACGGTTGTGCCCCATTGACCTCGTACTTTATGCGGCGATTGTCGCACAAAGCGCTTTCAAGCCAGAGGATTCAACTATCGAACATGTGGCGAGGACTACAAGCAAAAAGCAGTAAGACTTTGATCCTCTGATTCGGATTCAGAACTCTGGGACGGGCGATGTCGGTCCCTTGTGCGAAACCGAGATCCGACATGCGTCCCCCATCCCTTCCGACCCAAAAAGAGGCGGCACGCCTTGCGTATCGAAGTTCAAAGATACTTTTTGGACTAGGTGACCGTTGAGGAAGGGCCCACTTCCCTAGCCTCTGTGTCTATTTGTTCGTCGCTCCGTATCTGGGACCACACGGGAGATTTCAGTTTTGTCTGTCTCCACACTCAATTTTCCAAAATTCCTTTGCACACCCCATTTCGCCGCTTTCCGGGCCCCTTTTTACGCTTTAGTCACTTCGACAAGGAAAGCAGAGCAGGGCGTGAGGTGGAGTCCACAGTAATCAATGCTGGCAGGCGTTTCTCAGATACTTTCTTGATATTTTCCTGAATCATTTTGTACATGGGACGCTGGACCCGTTTTCCGGCAGGTGACGCCCCTCACCAATAGATGGAGTCTCTTACCGGTTGCTAGCGGTGTCTCCTTTTACCAGCACCACTAGCACTGGAGGGAGTGTTTGGTTAATAAAAAACAAAAAATATGTGGGCACAGTCATGGCCTTTGGCCCCCACTACCACTCTCTGACCAAGCGACGCGCGGCACATTTTATCTGAAAACCTTACTCGGAGGAGAATGTCAACTTTCTCTCGAACGTTGCTAGGGAAATGCTCTGTCAACCGAGATTTGAAGGTGGTCCTAGCATTTTAGACCCCCAAAAGCAGAACAAGGCTACCCGGCTGAAATGGGTAGTTCGGGCATGCTTGGAATCCCCTGTCCCAGATTGGGTGCACCTAGCCGAGCAAGTACTGGCTCAGAAATGGCACCTTCCCAGATCGGGGGATGTCTAGACATGTATGTTTCTATTTTCATATCAGCGCCGTATGATTACATCGCCTTTTTGGCATGCCACCATTCAAGCCTGAAAGAAGCTCCAACCGGACGTATGGGCCGTACCTCAAACCAAAGCAGAGGTATTCGCCCAACCAATCTTTGAGAACCTACATATCCTCCTCCCAGGAGGGCTCTGGTTTAAGGCTAACTCAGCCTTATCCAGTTTTGGGCAATCATGGATCAACGCAGCATACTCAGGATCAGCGATCTATGGGGTGATCTTTCGGGCCAATGGCCGAGTTTCCAGTAGCTTCAGTCTCGGCCAAAGTGTCTGCGCCCAGGTCGTTCAGACAGTGGCCTGGGACCGAATTGGTTAGGCTTGCCCAACCACCCAGGCACAAACGTGTGTTCCCTGCTTGCACCACGTTGCTGGAAGAACCTGGAAGGCTCACAAAGATTTCAGATCCTCACAAGCGAGGCAGACGTAACCAACTGGCGCGTGGCAACTGCCTGCCGCCCACCAGATTTTGCAAATATTGATGAGTTCAGGGCACATTGTGGGCCATATGCCGGTATGCCGAGGCTAAAATCATCGCACTATTTAAGGAGGAAGGGTAGTCTTAGGTAGGCATAGCGTATAAACCTGGTCACTCAGTTTCTATCCGGTCGCAGGAGACAGGAAGAGGGATAGGAAGTGGAAGGAGCTGATATAGAAGTTAGGGGAACCTGGGGGTTCCTGGCAGCCGCAGTAGGCTCCATCAAAGCAGTAGCAAGGATGGGATGTTATTCGTAGGCTCCATCAAAGCAGTACCAAGGATAGGATGTTATTCTTTGGTGGCTCTGGGATAGGTAGTATAGTTGAGTAGTTTAGCAGGTTTGCTTAAACTTGCTGGCTACATGGTGGCAGAACTAGATGATAGGATGTGTTGTTGTTCGGTTGGTTTCTTTATTTTTCAGCTTGTTGTGGCATTATTTGCCTTGAGGGATGGCTTCCTTTTTTCCCCTTTTTTGGGTTTTCCCCTGTCTTTGGTGGCTACTTTTTTGGATTGTTCGGTACTGTTGCCCTGAGGGATTTCTTTGTTTACCAGGGTTGGGGTGTCACAGCAGTGGCCTAGAGTTGGCCCTTTCTGCTTCTGGAGGTCTTCCCAACACCTGCACCTAAGCTGGGTAGACGTCCCAGTCCTTCGGTTACCTTTACGGGTTGTTTGTGGAAGGATTCCTGGCGTCCTTTCTTTTGTTCTGCTAATGACAACTTACTGTTAGTGGTTAGAGCACCGGTTGGAAATGCGCATTGTGGTATGAGGTTGCGGGTTCAAATCCGCAGCCTTGTGCATGGACACCGGCAGGGCATTAGAATGACGCACGGCTGGACACACATCCCTTGGGATGACGCAGGTTAGCTATTACAGACACTGCCTGCGCACCACCCAAGGGTTGTTCATGGTGTTGTATGGTGGTTCTGGGTTTCACATGGGTTGCTTGGGGGTGTTGGTCTCGGGTGTTCTGTTGATCTCCCCAGTCTGGCATATCACACTTTCGTGCCATTTCCGCTAGTTGTTCACATGGTAGAGTCATTCGAATACACGTTACAAGGTCACGGGTTCGAGCTTGGTTCAGACCTTGGGGGGGTCCTTGTCCAGCTTACCCCGTTCTCTCTTCGATATACACACATGATGCCGCCTATACATCTTGATACATCGATTGACAGAGCACACACAGCCTTCGGGCATATATACATAGCTTGCGAATTATACATGGCCTATGGGCTACATGCACAAGTTTCCACATATGGTGCTGTCTGCACATCTTGATACACAGATACACGAAGCATACAGTCTTCGGATACACACATAGATTACGAACTACACAACTATCAGACTGGGGGGGTCTAGTCACTGGTGGGGTCTAGTATCTGCAGTAGGGACAGGTATGAGCCACCGGAGTTCCTACTGATATTCGAATAGAACTGTCTAGTGACTATATATAAGGCTTAAACCCTGGGGTAAGGGTAGGAGTATAAGTTGCTCTGGCCAGTCCGAGTTCCGCCTGACCTTGGGTAAGCTAGGGGAAGGACGGTAAGACTTTTTCAATGGGTGCTACCCTGTCTGAAACCTAGGGCCCAGAGTCTCTTGGGGCCTGTAGTAGATTCTGGGCCTGGCGTCCGAAGTTCCCGTTCGACAAGGCTCGTCCGATTCCGCTTCCACCAGGGCTGGGCAACCTATCAGCCCTGGTGCCTATCACTGCTGTTCGGTCCAAGTTACCTGCCCATTGGTAGGGTAATGGTCCTGAGTGCTGGTCACACTGAGGTAGGATAGTGGGATAGGGGGTACGCTAGGAGTATAGACATGAGGATGGGATGGGAGGTGGTCTCATATTCCAGGACACCCACGGCCTACTGCTCCAGGTGATCACTGTGTACTCAGTGACTGGCCTCTACAACACCATGGACTTCTTGAATTATAAAAAAAAAAAAAAAAAACGCTTACTGTTACGAAAAATAATAATAATAAAATAAAACATAAAAAAAAATCCTAGCTAAGCTGTTAGCGAACAGAACAGGAGCAGTAATCAGGAATTGTTCCCATTTAAACTGCCAGTACATCACGCAGGCAATCCACAGATTTCGGGTGAGCAATGCTACTTCCACCACCAGCCAAAAAAGGGAAAAAGTGTGCCGCTGGCAGTTTGGCAAATCTTGGCATGCAGTGCAAATCCACCATGGAGAAAAGATGCTCAGATGTACTGGTGGTTTGAACCACCGCTCTCGCTGCGTGACCAAGAAAATTCCCAGTTGGTAATCGGTAGGCCTGAACCAGGGCTTGGAAAACAGGCCCAGCACAGGTTTGGCCTGGGGGCAAATTGAAAAAGGTCCATGCTTTGGTGTCTGGGAACAAAAAAGGAGTTGTGGTTTATGAAGGGATTCCCAAATCTCAGTAACCTGAGTTCAGCCCCAAGTTCCAGTCTTGAGTCCCAGTCCCAGTCCCAGCCTAGAGTCCCAGTGCTCGGTCCCAGTGTATGTTCCATTGGCGGCCCTAGCCACATGTACAATATTCACGAATGCCTAAGAAGAGCAGCTTTCATTGTACAATAATTATAGATCATACTTGGGGCACACCTGTGCTGTGCGTCGTGCGATGCACACATGGTAGATGCGCGTGCATTGGCAGAGTGCATGCCCACTTTTATGTTTTTTTTCCTTCCATGTGTGTTTTTCAAAGATCCCCAAATTCTCTCCTCATTCTAACCACAAATCATCACAAATCATCCATAAAACAAAAAAAGGTATAGATAATAGATAGGCAATATATTAGAAGATGCAAGGTTGCCCACGTTTGTGTGGTTAAAGCAGCAAGTGCCCACACACCCATCTGCTGCGGGAGCGCCACACTTGCACAAATATATTATAGTCTGTAAGGGGGTCAAAGGCATAAGGCAAAGCCCTAGCACTAATACTATTCATCTCAAACAACTCACTCATGTCACCATCATCTCCATCACTCCATGGCTAGATAGCCACCCTTTCACTTTGTTGTCTGACCCCTGGAGTGTATATACCACAACATAAAAATTAGTTGCAGCACAACGCAAAAGGCTCCACCAACAAGAAAGCACTGTGTTATGAACATGATTGTCCGTTGAAATTTTATCAACGCTCACTCACAGGAACTCCCGTACATGCCCATACATGCACAGAAGGAAGGGGAGAGGTAGTGGAGGGTCACACCGCCCAGAAAAGGAAACGCAGCGGAAGACTCAGAGAAGCGAAGTGACAGAATACACAATTCAGTGAATTCTGTCCACATAAGTCCCAACAATCATTCATAGAAGACAACCGAGTGATCACAGCCAGAAATCAATGAAGAGATGACAATTCAAACACAGTATTACAACTGTTTATTAAACTAGCATTGTTTTCCCTGAATAACCTCAGATCCCTGTTGCGCTACCCTTAGAGGGGTAGCGCCTCAACCCCACACACACCAAGCAGCTAAAAATAGCACCAGCACCCTAGGTAACACCCAGCGCCACCCTGACATCCAACTCAGTGGCCTGCGCCAAGATGAAACAGGCTCCCAGAGCCAATCGCCAGCCAGATGATGAAGAAGAAGCTCAGCGCCAACAGTCCCTGATGAAGACGAAGTCCAAACGATGATATCCTCTGAGAAGATGCAGCTATGGCTGCATCGCCATTGGGACCCTACTCCTGAGGAGGGTCAGCAGTGCACCACGTGCTCCAATGCATCAGACCCCTGATAGCCCAGACCGCTTTGACTCCCATAGAGTCGGAGCGGACAGCGTTGACCCCAGTCTGGTCAGCGCTCCGTAGGTCTGGCTATGTCCGCCGTCTCCAACACAGGAATCAGCAACCACGACCTGATACCGTGTGCGTAGCAACTTCCACCACGAAGTGTCAACTGCCAAAAGCCCAGGACCGACGTCCCCGTCCTATCTATACCCTAGACTAGCCTAGACACGACCTAGACCGGACTGACTGACCGACCGGTACCGTTTCTGTTTCGGCCTCTAGGGCCTCTCCCTACCCAGCTATAGGCTATAGGACCGTCTATCAGCGTAGGCCCATTGGGCCTGTCTGTCCTAGGGGTAGCCCGGGTCTGCTATTCGCAGTTAGGGTAACTGTAGGAATTTCGAGTTAGTACTGGGCCCATATCTCCTATATTTACAAATATGTCCCTTACGAATTTTCCTTACAGGTAGGTCTCTCGGTTAGCCCTCATCCAAACAAAATTACGAATCTGTCCCTACCTATGGTACAGCCTCGTCTGAGAGAGGCTACAGGCAACCTGGAACCAGCAAGTCATTGCAACTGACCACGCTGCACATGGTCTGGAAAAACTTAGAGAGCCCTCTGTTTTCTGGACTTATTGTAACCAGTAGGACGACTATCAGGCTTCGATCTTCTGTCTCGTATCTCTTGTCCGAGTGGATGCTCGCCAGGACAATATCCCACCCCTTCCAAGACTTACCTCATCTGCTTTGTCCTCATTGCTGATGATAACGACGGCTGGCAAGCGACCTAGTCTTCTACAGGGAAACGTTTCAGGTAAGATGTGACCACATACATTCCCCTTCTCAGTATATCTCACCTGCTATATTCCTCGGCTGTGTCTACTCATCTACCACGATGTCCTATTTTGTCTTCACATTCCCTTGCTACACTGCAGATATCTTCTGCCTCTGATCTCGGGCTCCACTGTCTCTTGCCTGTCAATCTTCCCCCTATTGTGCAAAGGCTATCTCTTGCATTTCTCGCATCTCTCTTCCCGCTCTCACCTGCTTACCATCCTTCCCTCCATGTCCCACGCCTCTGTGATCCTGAACTCTCTCCCGCCGTCTTATGCTCTGGTTTTCGTACGCTCGCACCTCCTGCATTCCACACGTCTACCCCTCCACATTTTCACTCCCTAGGCAGTAAATGGAAGCTTCCAGAATAGAGGTCACTCGACCAAAGCGTTGAGAGCCTCTTTACATGTTGCCGTCTGATTTCTACGGGTACTGAGGGGGGTCGGCAGGGCCTTCCTGCGTGGAGACGAAGGCTGGAAGGGAGGTTATGAAAGACGGGGAAAGAAAACAGTTCAAGCTTAGCGCTAATGGCGCCAAGAACGAGATTGGAGAAGTGAGGAAAGATTGCTTGCGGAAACACGGCGCAGAAAGATGCATGCACACAAAATAAAAAGAGGCAGGAAAACAGTTACACAAACTACCAATGAAGCCGCGCCTAATCCCTAAAGCCGAATTGAAACTGAAAAGTTTGAAAGTGTGCACATACGAATTCAAGCGCCTATTCCTGATCCATTAACAAAAATTACACGGGGCTTGCAGGGGTATTTTTGCATTTGCACAAGGAAAGGATTCGGGCCAAGTATGCCAACAGGCAACCCTGACTTTCGGATTCAAGAAACCTGAGCAAAAGGAAATTCCAAATGCCCTCGCTAAGGCGCGTGCAAATCCTATGTAAAAGTACAAAAAGAAAGAAGGAAAGAACAACGGCAGAAGCGACGAGTTATGATTGGCCGACGTGTCCAGGTATCGAGCACTACCATGGACGAGCCCTTCGGATAAGAAAGACCAAAAAACACACTCGGGATATGCTGACCCCGACACCCCGTTCACCAAGAATGCAATCTAGACTTGGTAGAGCAACTGGAATTGGACAACATCGTCCCCAATTACTGAGCGGGTAATAACAAAAAAAAAGAAGGGGCGCAGAGACTCGCTCATGCACAGAAGTCGGTGCATCACAGGTTATTGAAAGGGGAAAACCTGTTTTCCCTATGCCAGGCACCAGATAACTACTCGTGCAAACTAGTTCCCCCCCGCCCCCCTTATTCACACCGACTACCCACCCACCATGTCTGAGTCAATTCAACCTCCTAACCCCAACCATCAATCATCTGTTGGTCATCATGATAACAGGTGACTACATGTACTGAAACTTCATAGACGGCGGCTCAATGTTAGTCCAGTCATTGAAGACGAGGCGGTAGTCCCTGAGGGGCCCCTGTCCTGTCAGATTAGTCTGATCCCCCTCCCAATGTACTTGAGCAATCCCCCCCCCCCCGCTCCCCCCCGAGCCAGTCTGTGCAGAAGCCGGTAAGTGTTCTCTTGATATCTTAGTCAGTCTGAAGAATATCCAGTTGGGCTTTGAGCGCATGCCATCTGCGCATCAGTTCCAATTGGATATGTTCCTTGATTTGCCCCGCGAGTTCCGTACCTTCCACCCTAACCCCTTCAAGATGTAGGAGGCAACATCGCCACCAAAGGGCCCAAAGGATCGACCATCTGCCTAATATGTACCAGTTTTCCATAAGGGTAGACGAGCTGGCTATCGTTGGGCAGTGTCCAGTCAATATAGCCTGCCAGGACCATGGCCAGGGCAACGTCTGATATCATCTTATGCCATATGCGGACCCACCAGTGTCATGTCAGTAGTGTGACTGGGCAGTGCAAGAAGATATGCTCGATGGTCTCGCTCCACTTACGCGGAGGAAAGGCATTAGGCACCTCTGGCACCAAGGTAGCGCAACTCCTTTTTGTTCCAAACAAGTGTGGTAAACCATCTAGGCGTTGGTGGGGAGGCAGCGGTGTACAATTTGCCATTGCAATGATGTGACTTTGGGCAGCCTAACCTTGCTACTGTTGAACCACCTTATCAGCACAATGAGGGCCCGATCTACGTTTGAGGTGTCTGGTCCATCGTCGATCTGATCCCGCAGCGGTCGTTTGGCCCAGAGCATCCTATATGTGGTCTTGACTGATAGGCTATTGAGGTGATCCATTTTGTCCGACGTGGTTCCAGACCTTCTCACAGTCTTCCATTGCCATTCTTGGGGGTCCAAGGCTAGCTCCTGAATGGATGTTTGGGGCTGGACGACAGCAAGTCTTCTCCTTCCTCCAACACTCGCACCCGGAAAACCTCAGTTTCGTCTCCCCACTCAAATGGGTTGTGGGATCCCCTCAAAGCATTCCTTGGGCCTATCGCGGAGTATTCGACCAACACATCTGAGACCCTCACCATGTGGAGCCTGCCTACCCCTTCTTGTAACGTGTGTCCACGTCAGAGTAGTATGTACCAGGAAAGCGGAATCACTTCAATGATTATGTCAAATTGTTTGTTCACGTGGTGGCAATACTAGAGCGCGTCCCGTAGCCGAGAAGCCGACTTCCGGTTATTCTTCTCTTGGTCCTACAGATGCCCCACGCGAAGCACCCCATGCTTTACCCAGTCTTTCCATGGCGTCGCTGAACTGCGTAATACCCGCCCTTGGTGGGGTGTGATCCACCGATTCCCGAAAAGGGGTTGTCGCCACACCTCCTGCCACCAGCTAGGTGACTGTTTATCGGGGAGGAAGCCATCGCCAACTTTTCAGCCATCGCCAACTTTTCAAGAGTGTTGGCCAAAGCTTTCTATTGGTTGTCCTTGAACCTTCTGAGGGATTGACCAGTAGTGATCTTCTAGCCATGTGAGCGGATGCACCTTTGCGGGGGCCGACAAGGCCAGCCTGGCTATATGCTCCAGGGCCAAAGCCTGTCGGAGGCAACTAGAGGAAAGGATCAATTTTTTCACTCACTGGAGGTGGAGGGCCTGTGTTGTGTTGGAGGGTTGATAATACCGAATCCCACGCTACACGACTAATTATTTTCACTCGTTCGCTGTCGCCTCACCACCAGAAAGTCGCGACCTTGCTTTGAGGGCCCAAAATGCAGTCTTACTCATCAGCCAGAGAACCAACTTATACCACAATGTATAAAATACCACGATATTTATAGCCAATGCCCGACCGAAAATCGATGAGTGTTTATTGTGCCAAGTAGACAGTTTGTTAAGGGCTGGTGCGCTGACCCAATCGTTGTTAGTTGGGGGACGCGCCAGGGCAGACATGGAGACACCTAAGATACGAATTGGAGCCTTTAGAGGAAGCCAAAGTATATTCGGGGTGTTGGAAAGTCGCCCCCCTTGATGGTGGATCCACCACCCTTGGGTCTTACAGACTCTCTACTTCCCCAATTCGCTACCATGTGGGATACACCCGCAAATCTAGAATCCTCACCCATCGGCGAAAAGTCGGTCCAAAATTCATCTTTTCCAAACTTTTGTCAGTCAATAATCACAAAGGTTGCGTTTTGCTTGGACTGTTGGGTTAATTGCATTATCTCTTGAACTAGCAAGATATTTTCATGGATTTGCCTGTGTTGCATGAACCCTATCTGGGATGGGTGGATGAGCCCCTCCAAGACGGGGATCATTCTGTTTGTGAAGGCCTCGACCAACATCTATGTGTGACGGTTAGGAGGGTGATAGAGCGGTAGTTGCGTATGTTAATTTTGTCCCTCTTCTCATAAAAGAGGGACAACACCCCTTGGCCCACGAACTCCCCCATGCTGCCAGTGCGCCATACCTCATTGTAGTAGTCCATGAGGTCCAGGCTCAGGCAATTCCACATTGTCTCCCGTAATTCCTTTGGGAGGCCGTCCAAGCCAAGAGTTTTCTCCTCTTCCATTTGTATCAGGGTTGTCCATATCTCATCTTTGGTTAGGGGTGTCTCTAGGGTATCCCTCTATTTAGGGGAAATTGTTTTGGTCATTGGCTGGAGAAAATCCTCAATCTGATGTCGACGGGCATCCTCGTCAGTGCAAGGAATATGGGTTGCAAAGATGTCCTTGAAAAAATCACGGGCTATTTTGACACAGCCCAACGTAGCTAGGGTGGGGTAGTCGTCTAGCCTCACCTAGTCGTATAGGGCCTCCACGATTGTGCGCTTGGTCCTAGCTTGTGTGAGGCTGAATAATTTTGTATCCATCGTGCCTTCGGTTGAGTGTTTAGACAGTTTGCCTTGGATGCTTGCACCTTGCCAATGGTATTGGGCCTCATGCAGTAATCGATCTCTTACCTCGTTAATAGCCTGTGTGTGTTGTTCCGCTATTTGCGGACTTTGTTGACGTTCAAACTCTTAGAGTTGATTCATTAGGTCGATTTCTTGTTGGTAGCGCTGTCTGGCTACTTGCTTAGAATATTCATTGCGTTTTTTTGCCAAGAAAAATAGGCCATTGTTGAACCATGCCACGGGTGAGTCTATTTCAGGGTGGCGGTCCCTCCAATATGCCGAAACTTGGGCTAGGTACTGTTGGAATGAGGTGAGAAGGAACAGTGAAGTATTCAGTTTGTAGAAGCCGGGTCCTTGGTCCGGCCTCTTCCGGAAGGTCAAAGCTACCATGCACATCTTGTGGTCCAAGCCTAGGTACGGGCTGGACGGAAGAATGGCTGCCAAAGCCAGGCTTCCTGCCATGGCCTCCGGCATCAGAATCAAATCGATTCTTGATTTGGAGAGCCTGACCGGGTTGTTATTCCGGATGCACACGAGGGTGCATTCCATGGGAAATGTGCCCTGAAAGGAGTCAAAGAGAGACATTGAACTGCATAAGCGATTGAGCATGGCCTCGTCCTCCCTCAGTCTGGTGTACCATGGAGGGGGGAACCTGCCAGCGGTCCGGAGCAGTGTTGAAATCCTCCGTTAGGACAATCGGGATGCCTCGCGGAATTTTAGCTTGGATTTTCTCAAAGAAATCTTCACGCTCGGCGCGATGTTCTGGGCATATATGCAAAAAATACAGATAATTGCCAGCTCCAGAGCCCCAAGGCGGAAACCCAGCAGCCATCCTCTGTGTCTTGTTCCCATCGTAGCGCCTCTAGGCGGGAATCCGACGGGATCCAGATTGTCGTCCCAACTCTTGCAGGTTCGGGTGCATGGGCGTGGTACTCCTGAAAGGGTCATACAATCTTGTGGGCCCGATGATGATCAGGGATGTCCATCAAATGCGCTTTTTGAACGCAAACCATGTCGTGCCAACTACGTTCCCCTGCCCTGCGAAGTAGGTTCCATATCGCTCGAGTTTTGTCCTACTTAAGGGAGGCCAGACCATTAACGTTACGGATCTGGCAGGATTTTGTCCTGGTTAAGGGAGGCCAATTGTACCAGGATTGGAAGAAGAAAGGTCACCTCCCGTTAGTAGATACAAAAAGCAATCAGGTAGAGGTCAAAGGTCAATAAACTTCTAGACCTGGTAGGAAACACATAAACAAGTACCAGCCAAAACAACTTCGTGGGAGAGATGCTAGTTGTAAATAAGGCTAAGGGGTCTGGTAGTCAAAAGGGCAACCAGGCTAGGGGTCAAGGAACTGGTCCCTGTGTCCTAGGTTGAGTAAAAGAGTGCATAGAGGATGATGTGTGGAGGGGACCGCTTGCATGAAACATGGTGAGTACGGTCACAGTTGTTCCGAGTGTCAGAACAAGGTCCTGACGAAGGTGCAGCCAACGGCATGGCATCAGGCACAGGCCTCCCAGGGAAGGACATCCCAGGGAAACTAGTCCAGACAATAGAAGTAGTGGTCGCTTTTACAGAGGCTGAGTTGGTAGGTGATTCCTCATCATCTCAACAAACGGCTTAGGCCGCTGACCCATCATCACCTCGAATACTCATCCAGACCATGTGGTGCTTTGTTGACGGGATGTGTTTGAGTCCTTAGAGGAGCAAGAGCAAGGTGGTAAGAGAAGGACCTACTAGCAGCCTAGGTGACAATGGGAGAAGGTCCTAAAGGTGGATGATTGTGGTCGAGGTCAGTGTAGGTGGACGCGAAGTAGGGGCACTTGAAGACATTGGTTCTACGCACAATTACAAGAGTTGTGCTTATGTGGAAAGACTATGCTCAAAGGACAGGGTGCAGCAGCGGAGTAGATCTATAGTATCTACCTTGGCAAACAAGCAGCGGATAGTTATCAAAGACAATGTCAAAGACCTTGTCTTATGTGGGAGAGCAAATGAGGCATAATGTCTCATTTTTGGTAAGCGACAATCTACCATTCGATATGCTACTGGGTATGTACTACCTTGAGGTTGTTGAGCCTCAGTTCGACTGGGAAGGGAAGACCATAAAGTACAAGTTGCCTGAGGGAAGAACAAGTGTATGACGAAATATAGTTCCCAGAAAATGCCACTCTTATGATTGCTTGTGCGCTCATGCGTTCTATAACTATTATTGACAAAACCAGGAGGAGGGTATCTACTTGGTCTTGATCTTCGTATCTCAGAAAGGGCAAGCCGTCAAAATCCCTCCAGAGATAAAAAAAGTTGTCGATAAATAACCAACCTTCTACAAGAGCCATCAAGAGTCATAGACAGGGAGTTCGTCCATGCGATAGAGATTATCCCAGGTAGCAAGGTACCTAGGAAAAGGATGTATAGGATGTCTCTTGCAGAGTTGGATAAGCTTCGTCGGTAACTGGAAGAGCTGATAGAGGTGCTGGATCAGGCCTCGTACGTCTCCATACGGTGCACTTGTATTGTTTGTACTAGAGAAAAGGGGGACGGTGAGGATGTGTATTGATTATAGGGGCCTTAATGCCATCATCTTTAAGATTGCAATGCCGCTATCTCGCATTGACAACCTCCTGGATAGGGTGCAAGGGTGTAAGTAATTCAGTAAGATGGATCTGAAGTCTGAATCCCATCAAATACGGATTGGGCCCAAGGATCAGCACAAAACCGCATTTCAAACTTGGTACGGTCAATACGAGTTTGTGGTCATGTCTTTCGGGCTTTTCCAGCACGCCACGGACAAGATATGTCATGACTACTTGGACAAGTTTATCGTTGTGTACCTTGACAATAAACTTATCTTTAGTAGAACTATCGAGGAGCACACGCAACACTTAGATATCGTGCTTGGACTCCTTCGGCAGCCCACAAATATAAGATAAATCTGGAAAAATGTGAGTTCGATCACACTAGATCTTGTATTTGGGTTATGAAATCTCCACGGAAGGTTTGAGGCATGCGGATGCAAAGTGGCTAGCATTAAAGACTACACACGACCTCAGTTTGTGACTGATGTCAGATTGTAATTGGGGATGACGGGCTATTATCGTCCGTTCGTGAAGAAGTACAGTATGATAGCGAGACTCTTCACCGATCGTACTGCCCTCGTCACCGCATGGGAATGGACAATTGACTGTGAGCGGGGAGTATGCTTTGACACATTATGAAGTCCTGGAAATCCCAGATCCTGGCAAGCCATTTGTTTTACTACTAATGCAACCCAATTCGACATAGGTACTTCAGCAGCAAGAGGGCAAAACGTTGAGGCCCATTGAGTACATAAGTATGAAGATGCCTTCTTAGGAGTTAGGAAGGTCGACCTGCGAGAGAGACTCTTATGCGCTTTATTAGGCTACTCACTGGAAGCACTATCTCCCTGGCAAATTCAATAGGTAAGGTCTGACCATGAGATGCTTCAGTGGATCAAAACGCAGCTCTCTCTAATGCATTGAAATGGTGGATCCAAGTCATCGACATGTATGACTTCCACTTGCAGCATGTCAAGGAAGAGTGCGCTAAGGTTGCTGATGGGCTTTCTCGCAGGGCAGATAATCAGGGCGCTTTGATAATCGAGTATGAGCTTAAAGACGACGTAACTGGACACATAGTGGAAGCCTACAAGAAAGATGGTTTCGTGTTTGAGATCATCTGTAGAGTCAAGGTGCAGGACAAAGCCATGTCTTACGAGTTTATGCTAGTGGTGGGGCAACGCCTCTTGAGAAGGTTGGGAATAAACGGTTGTGTGCCAAGTAATGAGTCTTTGCGCAACTTGTTTCTATAAGAGTGTCACGACGAATAGGGCATTTTGGGTATAAGAAGACTTTAGTGGACTTTAGTGAACCTAGTTCAGTGTTTGTGGTGGCCGACAATGCTAGAGGATGTAAAAAGTACGTTGAAACGTGCCAAGTCACTAGCAGGGCCAGCTAGTGTTTTTCCAAACAAAAAAAAACAAACAGGGCCAACTAGTATTTTTCCACACACACAAAAAAAGTAGTTTGCCAAAGACACAAACCTAGGACTCGAGCACCTCTTGGCTTGGTCAAGCCTTTGCTTATTCCTGCCGGACCAGGACAGAGCTTGTCCATGAACTCCATGGATACTCAGGTCACTTGCAAGTCAGGCACAAGACATATCTCTGTAAGCATAGACAGATTTTCCAAATACGCTAAACTTGTTCTGTTGCCTGAGACCACGAAGACAAACTTAGTGATTAAGATGCGTATGGAGAACTGGGTAAGGGATTTTGAGTTATCGAAATCCATAGCTAGCGATAAAGATGTAAGATTTACCAGTGGGTTGTGGACAAAGACTGCGGAGCAAATGGGTTCTCATTTATATATGACTAATAGGAACCACCCAGAAACTAATGGGCGGGCTGAGTAGATGAACTGCGTAGTGGACCTCCTGTGGCGGGATTATATCAGGCCCAGTTATGAGGACTGGGACGAGAAACTTCCTCTCATTGCCAACCTATACGGGTCGTAGTACAACTGGATGGATTCCTCATCAACTTCACCTAGGGTGGAAGCGCAAGACCCCATTAGACTTTCTCCTCCCTGATACTGGACCATCTGCAGCACCAAGAAGCATCGAGTTCTGGAATGAATATGACAACCTGCTGCAGCAGACAGTTGAGCAGATCTAGAAACCTCAAAATGCCACGATAGCATCTGAGAACAACTGTGGAAGTGAGTCAAAGTTTCCGGTAGGGGAACGGGTCCACGTTATTTGGAGTTTACTCAAGAGGTGGACATCTCTCGCAAACTGATATTGCAATATTTTGGGCCATGGCAAGTTCTTGACTTTGTGGGTTCAGACCCAGATTGCCCATCATATGCCACCTGCATACCACCACACCTACATACTTACCCAGTTTTTCACACATCCGAACTCCTCCTTTCGCAGAAACTAACGAGTTTCCTTCAAGCAGGTGCCCCTGACCATGGATGGATACGTCGACATCGATGAAGTTCAGCTCAAATTAATCCCTGTACCTAAGCCTGTTGGCAGAGAAAGACCACCGAAACCCCAGATGCAGTTCCGGATCAGATTCGGACATCATACGGATCCCAAGGAAGATCGATGGTTCACGAGATAGGAGCTGATGAAGACAACCCCTGAAGTCGATTCACACTATGAAAGGGTGATTAAAGGGAAGTAGCAAGTGGATTGAAGACTTTCTCAAAGGACTTCCAAAGCAGAGGGGGAGGGAGCGTAAAGCATGAGGCCCTCAGCCTAGATTGGAAAGGGCCCTCGGCAACTGGAAACTGTCTGGCACCCTGGAAATTCAACCGGGCCTTTTCTGAGGCCGATGTGACTAGAAAGTGGCCTCATCGGTTGGTTGCTGCACGTAACAGGTTCAACCAACTGGTTGACCCGCTGGGTTGAAAATGCTGGGCCCAGCAAAGATGCTGAGGCTGACGCCACTTACAGTTGAGCCCCAGGCACATTCTAGAAGGGCCCTGGGCGCAGCTACTGGGACAGAGGCAGAGCATCCAGAGCCTGCCTCGTCCAGCCAGCCACCACAAGAGGAAGTGAGGCTCACTCATTCGCACATTCTGGTTGGCCGGATGGTGACAACGCTGCTGGAGCGCTGGCTTGCTGGACGAGAGTCGTGCAGAGTGGAGAAGGGCGCTGATGGGGTGCAAGGAAGAAGCTGCATAGGCGAAGCATGAGCGCAGCAGCCATAGCCGGGCTGCTGGCGCCATATCGTGGGAGGTTGAGCAGACGTCTGTGGACAATGGAGAGTCAGATGAAGTCAAGGGGATGGTGGTGCATGTGGACACTTTGGCAAGGCAAGCAGGTGACAATGATGGGGTTAAGAAGCAGAGCTATGGAGTCCTGAGAATGGCCCTGTTGTTGGACTGGCTTAAACAGATAAGAAAGTCGGGGAATGAGGCGACTGAGTTTTGGAAAACATGGGAGAAGCACCCACTCCTGGCGAGAAAGGACCCGCAGTTGGGAAGTTTCACTTTCGGGCCACTGTTCCAGCAGTACCCTCCGGACTTAGACAAGTAGGAGAGGATTATGTCCCAGAAAGGGATGTTAGTTGGTAGTGTTCCATAGTAGGATTCTTTAGCTCAGGTGAGCTCGGGGTAGGAGTACTAAAGGTAGGACCGGGGTGGGGGGGTAGGGATTTGCTTGGGAGGGGACGATAGTGGATCGTGATGCTAAGGGGGATGTTGGGCATGAGAAAGAGGAAAATAATCCGTAAACGAGAGTTGGGGGGAATATTTTAGGGAGGCTAGTAATCCTAGCCCTCCGAGGGCAGTTGCAGGGGAGAGCTGGAGTGGAACATAGCAGGGTGAACAGTGTGGGGTTGATGTCCGGAAGGGCAGAACTGGTAATTGTTTGATAGATACGAGTCTACGGACAGGTTGTAAGGTGGTAAGGGATTGGGATTTGAAGTAGGACAAACGTTTGGGATGCAGTGAGGCCCTGAGACTGGGGCAGTGCCCAGCTACCGAGGCCCTCCCTCCCCCGCGGCACCCCTAATGTGCGACTGGGTACATAGGTCTGTTTCCTGGCCATTACAAGTGCCCTGGACGAGGGGTGAGCTCCCTGGGACACAGCCGTAGACCCCCTCTGTACAGCGTGTTGGGCGACAGGGGACTGGGTCACTCGCCCATCTTCCCTGACTCCATGGATCCTACTTTTGTGAGGGACGCTGGACCCGATTTCCAGCAGGTGCAGCTCCCCATCAACAGACTGGAGCCTGTCGCAGGAATGCTAGAGGTGGTTGCTCTTGCCACCACCTCTAACAAACCTGCGACCTGTGTGCGTTAAAAAAAAAAAAAACATGATTTCCTCACCTATCCATGTGAATACAAAAAAGGTAGTTGCACTGATCTATCAAGTTGCTTGTATTTTTGCCTGTGCAGGTCTTTTGGGCAAAGTGAGGCGGAATGTGATTAGTTTTGTTGTATTAAATGTTCCTGGAAGTTAGGAGGCTTCCATGGCACTTCCAAGGACCTGTTTGATCTGGGAACGGTTGTTGCTTTTCAATGCAGGGTCACCATAAACTGAAAAGGGTGCATGTGGGTTGTCTGAACGAGTGGGAGACAATTGCTGCCAGCTTTGGCCTACATTGCCAGCAAACAGGAAACGGGGTTATAGGTGTTACAAAAATGATGTGAAGCATATCCATGTGGTCTTGTGTAAGAACAAAGACAGTTAGATAAGCGGAAAGGAAAGTGTGGAAACATAGATTTGTATGCTTGGTTACCAGTTGAGAGAGGGCCTCAGTAATTCACAGAATCGGTGTGTCTGAGTGTGTGGCGGCTGGGGGGAAGATTGAGTGCGCGTATGTGTGAGTGTGTATGCTTGGTTACCAGTTGAGAGAGGGCATCAGTAATTCACAGAATCGGTGTCTCTGAGTGTGTGCAGGCTGGGTGGAAGATTGAGTGCGAGTGTGTGTGAGTGTGTGCCTATGTGAGAGTGCACATGTGTGAAGGCCACCTTTGCCACTAGCACGTTTTTTAGTACTTCTTGAACTAATTTCTTATTGTTTTCGCGCACTAAGTCTGAGTTTTTCTGACACACACACGCAGAGAGAGAGAGAGAGAGAGAGAGAGAGAGAGAAACTGGTGCTGAGCGCGAGGGCAGTGTGATGGAGGGAGGGGTGAAGAGCTATTTGCCTGTGCGGTTCGTGCATTTGGCTGTGCGATTGACATGGGTGAGGGCTATAATTTGATAAGTAGAGTTGGAAGGGAGGAAAGGTGAGAACTGGAAACTCTCTAAGAGAGGGTCATGGCAATATGCGGAAGGTGAAAAGGGGTTGCTGCTGTAAGTGGACCAGAGAGTAGGCGTACATCAGTTCATCCCTCAGCAAAAGTGAAGAGGCATCGCAGCATGGGTGGAAAAGGGAAGTTGAGTTTGGCTTGGGCTCAGAGCATTCACTTGCTGCTGGAACAAAATTGGCCAGATGCATCAGTCCTATGGAAGAAGACCTATTGATGACTCGGGAGCTCACTGACGAGAGAGCAAGGTCAAGGAAGATGGAGAACGTTTGGAAAATGCACTCGAACCCTGTTAAAGAAAAAGCAAACAATCAGATGCCTCCAGCTAAGGCGCTGCGCAGGAGGGTTAATGATGATGTCAGCAAAACGATGCGAGAGATATCATTGAAGGGCAGCTTCATGGGATTCCGCGGTGGGGCCTCCAAGGCCAGACGTACTTGCACGGAGGAACTGATGTTTCAAGGTCCGGATGACGAAGAAGAGATGTATGTGGAGGATGATGGAGTTATGGATGTGGATCAACCAGAAGAACTGCAAGGAGGGGCTCAGATGAGGACTGACATTCGAGGACAAAGATCTGGGGGCAGCAACCAGTTGTCGTCACTCAGCAGCAGATCGGCACATTCAGGACCAGGGTCAATCCCAAAGGGAATCGCAACTCCTGTTTTGAGCCTCCACGATTTCATCAATGGGGATGAGGGATTGAGGAATCGTCGTCGAATGTTGATGAAGGGAAAACGGATGACGATGACGGTTTCTAACACAGGGCATCTGGATGAAGAACAGTGCAGAGATGGAAGGGGAAGGGGTAACAGTAGTAGGCAAAGGACACAGCATCCAGAGAACATCCATGTAAGCCGCAGAGAGGTTTATGGGGTCAGGAACTGTGTCAGCGAGCAGCGCCGGAAGAGCCGGAAGCCCAACAAATATCAAAACCAGGAGATATGCTCAGATGATGCTGACAATCCGGAAGGATTCCGTGTAGGGCAGAATATTCAGCAGACAGGAGAACATAAGTTTGCGTTTGAGGAGGAGGATGAAGAGCATGAGGAGGAAGAAGAGGAATATGCATATGAAGAGGAAGGAGAAGTGGGAGAAGGTATTGAAATCGACAATTTTGGATACGAAAAGAATGTGAAATTTCAGAGATTTGCAGGGGAACAACCACGGCAACGTTCAGGTCAACAACCACTACAACAGGGTGAAATGGGTGAGGAGTACAGACCGTATCCAATTAGAAAAGTTCGGAGAAGCAGCCCTAGAGAGCCTTATGGAACAGGGAGGGAAAGAAGAGATGAAGGGATCATGCCGAGGCAGGAGAGGGTGTGCAATGATTGGCCATCATGTGATGATAATAGCCTGGGTGCAGCCCAGGACAAAACCCAACACAATCATCGAGTAACAAGAGAGGTTGGTATTGTGGGAAAGGGGAATGCATTGACAGCACAGGCGGTCGGTAGGGGCAACAATCAATTGAGAAGGAGAAAGCAAGTGCGATTTGAAGATCAGGTCCAAAGTTATGGTGGAGGCCGGTTAGGACGGGACCACCTGGTCCACAGGGGTCTTGACCTACTCGACGGTCAAACCAATGGAGCACAGGAACACCGGATACCGGAGAGAGTCCAAGAGGAGAAGCTACAAAGAAAGCGTAGCGGCGAAGCTGAGGCTCTGGATATCAGGTGCATTCCTGAGCCCTTGGAAGAAAAGGTACTGACAGAGGCAATGAAAGAAGGAGATAAGGTATCTGATGGGAAGTATGGAGGCCCACCACCCAAGTCAAGGGCTTGCAGTCCTGATGAGGAAAGAGGCGGGAGATCGCCAGGTGCTGCAGGTGATCACACCTGCTTGAGTTCAAGACGACAGCTGGAAAGTAAGCAAAGTCATGCTCCAGAGCATGTGAATGGTAAGTCACCTCATTTTTCTGATGAAATAATGGCTGACACTGCAGTGGGAGATGAAAGTGCACGGAAAGTTGATATTTTGTCGACCACATCCAAATCCATGGAGCCTGCGGCCTTGGCAACGAGGAGCAAGAATGTGCGCCCTCAAACAGAATGGGAGGTGGAGCTGGTGAAAGGAATGAAAGATGAAAAACATCCAGACACAGATGATCCGCAGAAGGTAGCCACCAGTTCTGAGGGAGCCAGAACTGCTGGCCCGATGAGGAACGAAGAAGAAATGGGTGCTATGTCAAGGTCACGGGACAGCTTGGTGGGGAAAGGGGGGGGGAGGAAAGGAGAGACTGTGAACCGTAGCAGAACCGAAATGGGGGGGACAACCATAGCACGTTGTGATGTTGATGGGCTTGTAGACCATGATGTTGATGACCTTGAGAATGACAGACAGGCAGGGGAGGCAGGTGCTCGGATGACAGGCACAGGGAGAGAAGACGAGGGAACAGACGAACAGCCCGGCAACTCCATCCGCAAGATCATGCAAGAGAGGCTGTCCGAACCTGGCGGTGATGGGGGTAACTCCCATTCACCAGCCTTTGGTTCCATGGTGAGGGCAGTGGAAAGAAGCAAGGGAGTGAAAGAACAGCCCGGCAGCTCTGGCTACAAGACCGGGCAAGAGAGGCTGTCAGAGCCTGCTGGCTACGCTGTGCGCGCCCACCACTCACCTGCCTCTGGAAGGGAAAATCTAGACCGTAACCATTTCAATGCTGTAGATTGTAGGAACACACACGGTAGAAGCACGGCGAAATCTCCTAAACATCTTCTCGCATCACCCACTGGTACAATGAGCCTGCCTTCAAGAAGTCAGCCTCGTTCGGTGCTGGAATGGGACGATGAGTTCGGAAACCCTGGGCCTCTCAAGAGGTCGAAAACTAACATGCTAAGTAGAACGCCCAGGAAGAAATCGCAGCCTCGGAGGCAAACCCTGCAGGATACGTCAGATGAGGATGCATTGCATCCTGCGGAACATGTGAATAATCGTTTGTTCCATCCAGAGGAGGACGATGAGACAGGAGCACCATGTGCACAAGGCATGCAAGGAGTCGTGAATCCTCTGCAAATTTGGAGTTCAGGTTCTCCTGGTGAAGTGGACTTATCGGAGGATAGGCAGCCTTCTTCAGGGTTGGGATTGTCTGGGAAGAAAGCAGATGCAGTCAAAAGGGTTAGGAAGGAGCGGGGGACCCCTATCATGTCAACCCCAAGCTCTTTCCACACAGCCGCTGCATCAGCACAAGCGAGGGATGTCACTGTGTCAGAAGAATATGGTAGTAAAGATGCTCCACGACTGTATGCGGAACCAGGAAAGGTTGGCTCGAAGGGTTTGGCTGGCGATTCAGAACAGTCGGTGCTGTTTGAGCATCGGAGGGAGGTTCTTGAAGTTGAGACACAAGAAGTGGTCAAGCAGTTGTATGAGGAGCTGCAGAGGAAATTGGCTGCCCATGAGGAATGGTGTAAAAGGCTCAAAGATGTCATCAGCAAACAGTTTGATCGGCTCGAAGGGAGGATCAGCAAATTGGAAAAGAACTTTGATGACACAGAGCGTGAGGTGGTAACGACTGCAGATGAGAGGTTGAAGATGATCAGGGAGTGGGGCGAAGTGGAAAGGAAGTCTATCAAGGACTGTATTGCCATGTACATAGGCAAAGCTCACAAAGACTTGAACGGAACTAGAGATGTCCTGAAATCTGAGCTGGTAGAGATGAAGAGTGCATTTGATGTAATGTTGAGCCCTATTGTGGAGCTGGCTAAGGGAATCCCAGCCGCTGAGCTCATTGACGGCCCCCCCATTGCGCAGCAGTCTGCTGATGGCAATGCAGCTGGTCAGGAAGCTGGCGCTCACCATGCTCGTAACAGCAGCAGCAGCGCTGAAGCTTGCAAGGCACCTCATCCACAAGGTGGCGAGGAGGAAAGGCCCAAGACACAGCAGGTTGTCGGCGAGGGTAGTGTTGCAAAGGCGCAGCAGGTTGTCGAGGAGGGAAGTGTTGCAAAGACGCAGCAGGCTGTTGAGGAGGGTAGCGTTGCAAAGTCGCAGCAGGTTGTCGAGGATGGTAGTGTTGCGGAGATGCAGCAAGTTGCCGAGGAGGGCACAGATGTTAAGGCTCGGGAGGGTGAGGTCGCCAAGCCCAGGTTTGCCACAGCGGGCGAGGATGCCATGGCGCAGGTAGTTACTGAGGATGGCGGAAGTGTCGAGACCATGTTGACAAGTGCCACACCACTCCAGTGAGTCCCAGTCCTCGTGAGTAGCCGCAATTGGATGGCTAGAGAATCTTTGAGATACCGAGAGTCAAGAGGATCAGATAAAAGAACTAACGAGAGGGTTGACGAGTTGGTAGTGGCAAAGGGCAAAGGGAAAAAGGAACATCATGATGTAGGTATCCTACCAGCGGGGGTGGGGTGTTGTTGTCAAGCCGCACATTCCTGATGAGGGGCTACGTAGGGGTCAAGAGTCTTGAGACTCTGTGATGGATCTCACAACAGTGCCGGTAGGGACTAGGTGTTGGGAATCTCGAGTCTATGTGAACAAATCTCTCTACTGTACAGGAATCCTGATGTTCAGCAAAAGTTTCACGAGGACGGGTTGTGATTCGAGAACAAAGGGGGAAGCAAGGGGATGCGTCGGAGGGAGAGCGAGAAGGTGTGTTGAAGACCAGTACGGGGAGAGCGTAAGGCTGAGTGGGTGAGCAGTGGAGTGTGTGAGAATGGGCACCTCGTCTTCCCAGCAATCGAGAAAACGCAGCGACACAGGCTCAGAAATCAAGGGGGTCTGTGGCATGCATGCAATGTCTACAGCAGAAGAGGAGGAGAGAGAGGAGGGCATGCACTCACACTCTGATTCCAACAATGTGATCAACTGGATGGTGAACAGACGATCTCTGAAGAGTGCCAGCAGAAAACTCGATGTCCAATTCATCCACAATGGTCTGAGCCAATGGACAGCAGAAGATGTCACACAAATGTCTGTGGCCCGTACATATACCGTAAAGCAGCCTAACGACCTTAAGCGTCCGTGTATAGCAGGAAGCAGCCTAATGACATTCCACATGTCTAAGGGGTACGTCTGGAGTCGCCGGGATGAGAAGCCCATTGAAGAATGTTCAAGGAACAGAGATGCAAGGTATGCTGGTACGAAATGCATGCTGGAACAGTGAAACATCTGGTACACAGCAGGAGGTCCAGGAGTCGAATCCCGCTAGCAGGAGGAAGCGGTTGCCATGCTGATCCTGTCTGTTGCTATCGGAGACCTATGGTTTACATAGGACTGGCGGTTGTTGCGGCTGCAGAAGCTGTGGCATACTTGAGACTGGTATTTTGTGGGCAATGCATTTTCGGACGCATACATTGTGGAAGCAGTGAAAACACGATATAATCACATAAAAATCATTGGGCGTTACTCCTCGCAGTACAGGACTTTATGCCTCCACGCTAAAAAACAGCGTTACCACCTTTCTTCCCAGTACTACTCAGGTGTTACTCTCGCAGTACATGACTGTATGCCTCCATTGCTTGTTTTTTTGGGGGGGGCGACTGAGACAGCAGATTCTTGTGAGACCTTTGCTCGGCTAAAGACCATGCACAGAATCTAATGAATCATTCATACCGCTGTTTTTTTTTAACACTGCACAGGGTGAGGAGAACCAACTACTCTTCCTACCTACTACAGTGGGGAAGGAGCCTAAGTCAAACTGACTGGAGGATGCATGCAGCATCCTATGTTCTTTTGGTTGTAAATTCGAAGGACTTGCAATATCTGCAGCAGCAGATTCCAGTGTGACATTTGCTGAGCTCTAGACTGTGCAAACCAGAGTCTCTGGCGCAACATCCTGCCAAAATAGGTTGTTCAGCCGGAGACCAGGAAAACAGTTTGTTTAGCCAGACACTCTTCCCTGTTCTACTGACAAGTGGAAAGGAGACTAAATCAGCTGACTGCCTGATGCTTTCTGCATCTGTATAGTGCCTGGGGTTGCAGATTCTAGACAGAAGTGGTTGTTTAGGAGATTGTGTAGGGTCTGATCAATCATCCATCATGACATACCTCTGGATTTTGGCAAGGAGGGTATGGAGTGCCTACTACTTACCCATCTGCTGAGAGGGGAGGTAGGTGACTATGACAACTGATTGCCTACTTAGTAATTACCCATCTGCTGGCAGAGGTGGGGAGGTGACCATGTTAACAGATTGCAGGATGATTGCAGCATGTGATCTGTTTGCAGCTTTGCAGACATTTGTTTAGCCAGAGACCAGTATCCAGAGCTATGTGCGTACTTTTGGGGGCCGGAGAATGGTATGGAGTAGCTATCTGCACCTGCATCCGCATACAGAAGAGAACTAAAGCAAGGGTGTTCCGAGTGCTTGCAGCATCTCATTCTGGCGAGCCGCGAATACAATGGACCTGAGAATTTATGAATGTCCTGAAGCAAAGAAATGGCCAAAAATGTTGTCCCGGTTTTCACAATGTTGCACCTCTTGTTTCACGGCTCCCTGGCTGTATGCACTCATGGAAATGGAAGATTACTACCACAGCCCTCTCTAATCCCTTCACCAGATTTGTTGCTAAAGTTGCTATACTCCTTTTTTCCTGAACTTTGAAAAATAGTACGCATGCATCGTGCCTCTGGCTACCCTGGCCTAGAGCCATGGCTATTTGGCTATTTTGCCTGTTCGGCCTGTGGGACCAGGCCGTGGCCTGATCCCACAGGCCGTGTGCTCATTCAGTCCAGTCCAGTCCTGCCTGGTACCACGGTCGGTACCAGGCCAGTCCAGTCAGTCCGCTGGGGGTATACCCCAGCTGCAGTCTGTTTTCAAGTCATTCTTCGTCTGCACAGTTTGGAGTACGTGCGTGTTGAGTCTGTGTCGGAGCTGCGCTGTCCCTCCCATCTCCATCTCCATCTCCCTCATGCTCATCCCTTCGTCTTGTTGCTGACGGACTGCCATCCCGGTGGGTCCGTCACAATGCATGACTGCATTGAGAAACCACATTTAAAAACGGCTTGAGAGGGCAACTGAATTTCACCACGAGACCCCTGTGATTGACACATGTAGGGTTGGTCGCAGCGACAACACCTCCGATGACGAGGGTACGTGGACAAGGATAAACCAGAATGAAGAAGAAACACTCGAGCTTCTCTTCATGGGTCCTTCCTCAACATCCGAACAGAAAGCCCATCAGAATGAAAACATTGCAGAGAGTCCTCGACATGTTTCGCTGGCCACCGAGCGACTTCCGCAGGAGGTGCAGTGCAGCTTCTGACATGCTTAGTCCCTCGCAGTGCACCAGGACATGTCGGGCTGGGTATATTGACCCGATAGCCCATCGGACCCATTCCCAGAATTTGAATCCGCCTAGTTGAGCCTCGATCTCCCGCCCTACAATTGAATTTGAATTGCAAACTAACATGTTACCCGTCTCGAATGATTACCTACCTAACTGGCAGCCATCACCACTCCGGTCAGATCTCATGAGTGCCTGGCTATTAAATCTTATGATAAGTCAAAAAAAGAAAAAGGAAAAGGAAAAAATATTGCTTGATTTCGGATCCTGATGGATGCAATAATGTTTCGGGCTACCCCCCTTGTTAAAGGGGGGGAGACCCGGCATTCATGTGAGGAAGAGACAAACCCACTGCAAAAAGTGTAGTAATCAAGCAATCGAAGCGTGTTGGGTGAATCAACATGTGAGGGACGCTGGAGCCAGTTTGCAGACAACCGCAGGAGATAAGTAACAAGAACTGGGTTTAGCAGAGGAGGAGTAGGGTGAGGGGAATGAGCACGCACATGTGCACTCGATGAAAGGGTGCCCCATACACAAAGAGTGCCAGCAGGGAACCCCGAGTTATGATGGTATGGGCCTGGGAGCAGCACACAAGATGTCACACTGATGCGTGTGGGCGGTAAATATAGTGGATGAGCAGCCTAACGGCTATGTGGTCGCTGCGGTATGTCCGGAATAGGCCAGCATCAGAAGGGTATCAGCGGAAAATGCCCGAGGGGCAGAAATGTAAATGCACTAGTACCTAGGACGCGCCAGGAAAATAAAATGTTTGGTGATGCCCGGCATAAGGTCCACGGATCAAGCCCTGATTCTGAGCCATAGTACAATACAAGCATTAAAGCATAACAAGTAAACGTGCCGCGGCTACGCCGTGGCAGAGGGAACGTTCGTAATTGAAGAAGTGAATTTTCCATCAGAATGAGAATGAACACAGAAATGTATGAAGTTTCGACAGTGCGACTCTCTCTCTCTCTCTCTCTCTCTCTCTCTCTCTCTCTCTCTCTCTCTCTCTCTCTCTCTCTCTCTCTCTCTCTCTCTCTCTCTCTCAGATCGAAAGATTTGAGGTCGTGACTACGTCCGCGGCACATCGTTTCTTCCCCTCCATCCCATGCCGGGTTTCACATACAGGAGCAGCAGCGTAATAATCTTTCTCTTTTCCCCTGCTTCCTTATGCCACCGCACTGGCCAACAGGTGAGTCTCCAACCCCGCGGCTATCGTTAGAATGAGCAATCTTCCGCTAGAATATGGAAACAGAACACTATTTTCCTACGCTATGCCACTTTCCTCTCAATCACGCTACCAGCTGGCTACGCTATGCCACTCTCCTCTCGATCGTGCCGCTAGCTAGCCCCGTTCTCTCTTTTTCCTCTTGGATTCTTCATTCCCACCCTTCGATCTCTTGTGCAGTCTTCTTGCCCCTTGGTGTCCTTGCTCATTCCTTAGTTATCCCGCTCTTCTTCCCTCTCCTTCATGTCTCCTCTCTTTTCCCCATGCAGTCTCCTTTTCCCTTGGTGTCCCTCCTCCTCCTACCTTATGCCGCTCTCTTCTCGATAATGATCCTGGCCGCCCTGCAGGGTGCCCACCTCTCGCGGCGCTTGCCATGCCGCTCACTTCTCGGTCACGATGCTCGACGTCCTGCCACGTCCCCGCCTCTGCTAGCACTTGCTCTC
>BFEA01000034.1:2515447-2540560 GCA_003427395.1 Chara braunii
ACACACACACACACACACACACACACACACACACACACACACACACACACACACACACACACACACACACACACACATTCCATTGATAGGATGAGCAAAATCGGAATGAATTGTGTTATGATCCTGGCCAATTTCGAGATACACATTCATCAGATAGTATAATGCCATCCAACTGCAGAAAGAAATGAATGAACTTGAGAGGAAAGAGAGGGTAAGAAGAAGAAGAAGAAATAAACAAGAAGAAGATGATGTACACCAGCATAGACAAATGACAAAGCTCTTCTTCTTTGCCCAACACTCTCCTCCTCCTTTACTCCTCTCTTATTCATACAAGAAATAATAGTACAATGTTGAATGGCTGATCCAGAATCATGTCCAAGTTCCTCTTCTACTGCAGGTATCACTTGAGATCCACCATAGCCATGGCCACCTCCCTCATTCTTCACTCTCATCGGTCGAGGCTATGGCGGACTACTGGGCCTTGCCCTGATGTCCAAAGGACAACCCAAGGCAGCTATGGCTGCTCCAGCTCAGGCCGCCATGCCTGACTTTGCCTCAAAGCTTCTTGGTGTGGCTCTACCCCCGCTGGGGTCTTCCTGCTGCAGCACCCACCAAGGTAATGAAAATGTCCGCCACCATAGCCAGGTAAGTACCTCTGGCGCTCCCCTTTCCCCCTGCTCTTCTTCCTCCTCCGTGTCCTTGCTTCTTCCCCAGCAGCGCTGCTCCATCCAACGCTCCAACCAGTGTGTCGCCAAACTTGCACACCGACAATGAGGCTGGGCTCTTCGCCCGGCCTGGAGATATAGCGGCCTGCTTGCCTCTTGGCCGGTGACTTCTAGGCCTCTCGGCCTTCCCAACAACCGGTACCTCCTCCCTTTCGGAGGGAATCATCATTGCAGACTCTGATATTGCCCGTACAGGCCCTAGACTCAGACTCGTTGGACTGGTACCCGCCTAGACCTAGCCTACAACTACTAGGCCTCTCAAAATGCCACTTTTGTCTTCTTCTGCTCGGCCTTCAGTACCCGCACATCTACCTCTTCAAGGTACTGTACCGGCCTACCTGCTACTCGAGTGTTTTTCCCCCAGCCCTGAGGGCCCAACGAACGGACAAGTACCCTTGCGGGTCACACACACACTCAAGCCAACCAGCACTTTGACATACATGCAGACCAGCAAGCACGCACACACACACAAACATGCAGAACTTAGTGGCAAGCGGGAAACTCAGCAAGGCATTCAGTCCGTGAGCAAAACTCAGAAATCAGCTATGTGTCTCAGTGTGTGTTTGGTCGGGTCATCACACTACCCCCCCCTTAAGAGCGAGGTCCCTTCGAGCAAGTAACTCAGTCTGAGTCCTCGACAAATGCATCATAAGCAAATAAGGCAAAGAGATTTTGAGAGTACTTTATTGCAGTTAGCTTTGCAAAGATTTTGGGAACAGCATTAGAGGTGGTTTGTCGTTCGTAGGCCTTGAGAACGCGAGGAGCGTTGCGCAGTAGTTCCTTCTTGGATATCCAGTAGAGATCGTCCAATGGGTGATACATAAAGTGAACCTAGTACTGTCGGTTATGTCCATTCCCTACGTGCTGTTTGATTCTGTCCATCTCATGACCGCCATCGATTGCACGAGGAATCATGTCTTCATGGTAATCGAAGGACTTAGCATCATGGTGGATATACAGTTTTGATGCATGAAAGACAGGGTATGTGCGCAGATGAGGTGGCACAACAACTGTGTATGAGGGGTCAAATTCATCATTGCCAATCACATCCAGAACTTCCCACGGACCGTAGTAGAGTGGAAAAAGTTTGCTTGAGACTCCCTCTTCTTCTGAGAATTCAGACATCTTGACCCAGACATAACTTCCTACTTCGATATCCGAAGGTCGACGCTTCTTGTTTGCATGGTGGATCAGTGCGTGTTGTCGCTTGGTCATTGCTGTGAATCTCCTGTGATGGCAACTTTCAGCAAGTGATCATACTTGGCCCTGAAGCCAGGCCTACCGGGTGTTAAACCAGCTGACTTTTCAGAGAACAGGTAGGAGAGCGGGTTTCGAATCTTCCAAGCGTAATGCAGCCTATTTGGCGTCATGCCGGTGTCAGAATGGATGGAATTGTTATACAACCCTTTGACGGAATACAGCTCTTTATTTTTTTTTATTTTTTTTTAGCGCCAACTTCAATACGAATATGATTAGCTTATAATCTCGATGTACAATGGACTTATAAGGCTACCTGATCATTCTATGTTGAAGTAGACTCCCATTCATCGCTTACCTCACTTCTTTTTCTTTCACCTCAAAACTTCTTGTTGCTCTTCCGTAGTAATGCCATTGTCCCTCCTCAAGAAGATGAAGTGGAGAAGAGTTGCACACAGAAGGAACCAAAATAGCGGGCCAACAATGACGACGTTCATCAGGCCACTGACACACCAAAATCCAAGGCTAGCATGACTGATTTCAGCAGTTATAGGTAGCTATGGCTGCCGAGGTCCCCCCTTATACCAACGTGGAACAATCTCTATCCTTCCCAGTTACTACCCCTACCCTCAACGAGATTCGACATCTGCGTCCTCACCAATTTGAGCCTATAAGCTTTCTTTTTTTTTTAACAAAAGCCCCCACCAGTGTTAGTGGTGCTAATCATAGCAGACACCACTAGCACCTGGGAAGAGGCTCCATCTATTGGTGGGGAGCATCACCTGCTGGAAAACGGGTTCAGCGTCCCTCATACAAACTGTTGTTGGAGTACGTTCCTGCCAGCATTTATTGCCCTGGGATCCAGGGGATTAACTGAGCAGGATATTGGTGGGAAGGGGGAACCTCTTCACCTTGCATTCGGCGCCGGATTCACAACTATATGCTAGTTACTCCCTCCCCCTGAGCCACACTGAAACCGTACTAGCATCTACCCCATCTGTTGACATTCTTGGGGAACAAGGGTGGAGCCTGCCAACATTGATTACCCCGCTCCGTACCACTGTAGATGTACAATGGAGAATCCATGGGGTGGAAAGGGATCGGGGAAATCAGAAGGAGGGCGCAGAGGAGCCGCCCCCCATGTCTCCTGATTCGGAATGATTAAAGCGCGGAGAAGTTGAAACACAGTCTGGTTGATTTCCTCAGCCAAACCATTGGCTTCGGGATGTCGCCCAGATGTCATGAATAGTTTGAGGTCAGGGAGTTGGGACGTGAAGTCCCTCCATTCGGTATTTATGAAGCGCGGATCCCGATCATTCAGTTGGGGCATAAGATGACAAAGGAATCAAATTCAGAAATTTAGAGATTATGAAGCGCGGGTCCCAATCACTCACAAGAGTTTTCGGGGTTCCGAACTGCAGAATGTACTTCTGTTTGAACTCACAGATCACCAATTCAGTTGGGGCATGGGATGGCAAAGGAATCAGATTCAGAAATTTAGAGAAGCGGATAACAATCACCATGACTTGCGAGTAGTCATTCTTGCTTATCTTTCCCATGTCAGTGAAGTCGACGAAGATGGACTCCCCGGGTCCATCGGGAATGGGAAGGGGTGTGAGTAGCCCGATGGACTTTTGTCTATAGAGTTTGATTCGTTGACAGACTTGGCATTCAACCACAAACTTTTCAGCCGATCCCTTCATACCGGGTCAATCAAACTATCTTAGTAGGTTTTCGTACGTCTTTGCCATGTCGAAGTGCCCGCTCCGACCATGAGCCAAGTCCAAGAAGTGCGTGTGGAGAGGCTCATGGTTGGGTACACACAAACGGTCGTGATTCCCATAGCGTCGGAAAACCAGTCCTCCATATTCGTGAAAATCAGGTTGACTGTTGGGGTCAGCCTGTAGTTGCTCAAGGATAGGATTAAGGTCCGGATCCTTGGCAATATATTCTACGATCTCCTCCAATTTCTTTCGAAGGTCGTAGGAACCCAGAAGGCAAGTCATGTACTCAAGGTGGTGAGACAACGCATCAGCAACTCGATTATAACAACCCTTTTTATGTCTTAGTTCAAAATCAAAATGTCAATCTCATGGAACCAGCGAGTGTTTCCAGTGGTCCAAAACCATACGCAAACCATAGAGCTCGTGCATGTACGTGGAAGTAGCTACCTTTTCGCGGGGCATGCATTTGCTGTAGTACTCGAGCGGCCGCAAGCCGTCACTGTCATCTTGTTGCAGCACTGCGCCAATCCCGTATTGGCTAGCATTCGTAAGGACTACGAATGTTAGTTTGGAATTTGCAATGCGGAGTACAGGGTAACTTACCAAGGCCTCTTTCAATGCTTGAAATGCGGTCTCACATGTTGCATCCCATGCGTAAGGTATATTCTTACTAGTCATTCGGGACCATAGGCGACCAACAATAGAGAATCGGGGCACAAACTTCCAATAATATGACGCGAGACCAAGGAAAGGACGCAGTTCGCGAATGTTTGCGGGTTGTGGCCAGTCACGTATGACTTCAACCTTAGTTGCCTCAGGCTCGAGGCTTGCAGCAGACAACCGATGCCCGAGATAGATGACGTTATCCCTCCCAAACTCAGATTTCTCGAAGTTGAGATGAAGTTGCGTTTTCTTGAGGATGGTGAACACTTCCTCAAGGTGCTTCATGTGTTCCTCGATAGATTTACTTAAGATCATAATATCATCGAGATACACTACCACAAACCGACCAATCTGTTCGCGGAGGACTTTGTCCATAAGGCTTTGAACGGTGGCTGGTACGTTCGTGAGGCCAAAGGGCATTACAGTAAATTCGTAAAGCCCATCGCGTGTCTTGAACGCAGTTTTGTGCTGGTTCGCCGGATCGACTTCAATCTGGTGGCATACAGACTTAAGATCGATCTTGGAGAATACCTTGCACCCACCGGCAGCATCAAGCAAGTCATTTATGTGTGGCAACAGATATGCATTATTTCTACTGATTCGGTTTCGACTGCGATAATCGATACACATACAAAGCTCGCCTCCTTTCTTCGGGACAAACAAAACAGGTGCATCAAATTCAGATTCACTAGGTTTGATCCAACCCTTGTCGATCATTTTGTCGATTTGTTTCCGGAGTTCCTCCAACTCGCCGGGTCCCATTCGGTACACGCAACCCTTTGGAGGAACAGCACCTTCGACCAACTCGATGGTATGTCTGACTGATCACGTGGGGACTCCACGTGGTTTAGCCTGAACTTCCGGGAATCGGTCAATTAGGTTTTGGATGCTTGTTGGGACCGGTGGGGGTGAAGGATCAGCAAACGGATCACCTAGATCTGGTCGCAGATTACGATTGGAAGCGACCAAATTTGAAGTAGAATCATTTGGACTAGTAGTGGGTAGAGAAGTAGAAGTATTAGAAGTAGACTCATTAGATGAAGTAGGATTGATACTAGCCGCAAAAGTAGATGGTACATGAGTAGGGCGAACATAGGCAATATACATTTGTCCGTCCTCTTTGTGCTTGCACCACTTTTTGCAGAATTGCATGGCGTTGCGAAAAGTCACTGGGGATTCGCGCTTCTCATCCAAGAGAACGGGAAGCTCGTTCCCTTGAGCATCTTTGATCATGAAAAGTGACTCATTCCACTTGGTCCATTCGCATTGGGGCTGCAACCAGCCCAATCCAAGGATTGCGTCGAAGGGACACTTGTCAAGGACATAGAAGTTCAGTGCATGGGTGACTGTCTTGTCCTTGTCAAAGGTAGTGCGCACACCTTTGACTACATGTGTAGATGAGACAAATTCCTGGTTTCCTACTTGAGTCCGGCAAGGGTTCTACAGAGCCACTTATTTCATCCTCAAGCCCACTTTGCATATCCCGTGTGGTGACATAAAGTTACTCGTTGCACCACAATCAATCAAGACACAGAGATAGCGGTGGTTTACGAGAAGTTTGAAGGATCGACTTCACCGTCCCTTGAGCACGTTCATGTTTCATCTCAGCCCAATGCTCTAAGTAATAATGGAAGTCAACCGTCTCAGACTCCTCCCAAGGCTTAACATACAAAGCATGACAGGCTTCAGCCTTGGAATCAGCAGATGACGGGGCTTCAAGAGAGGACTGCTGATCTGCATCAGATTCAGTCTCCCTTGCCGTAGAGGGTGCTGAAGCCAACTCTACGTCCGATTCTGGTTTCCCTGCAGCCTATAGCAATCTTATACCTTATGGTTCGTTTTCAAGTAATGCAGGTAACTCCCTTCTTCATTCTAGCCTTCCATTCAGCCTCACTGATCCGAAGGTCTACCCAAGGTTTAGTAGTTGCATCCTCCGGTTTGGCTGGGATTTTGGCTCCCTTTAGAAGTGCGGCGAAGCTCCTTACTGAATTCCTGTTTTTGTTTCCCTTCCCATGGACAATCTTTTTAAAGGCACATAATTTATCATCATCATTATTCATGTCAACCTCTTGAGTTGAAGAGCAGGCTGTATCAGCGTCTTGTTCTTGGTCGTCGCCAAGACTGGGGTCGTCTGCTTCGGCCTCCGTTTCCCCTTCCAACAAGTGAAGCAAAGCTAAGCGATTGTTGTCACGAAATCGCCCGTGAATAAAAGACTTTTTGTTGCCTGCTGTTGTAAGGAGGTCTCCTGCCTCCAAACTGACTGCATCCTTCATTAAAGAGAACCAATCAGTATAACCGAAGAAATCCCTGTCTAGGCGATTAGTCAAGTGAGTGGGAACCGTACCTTTAACTACATCTAAGCATGATTGCGCAGTCAGCTTCAATCCTGGCGTTGCAAAGAGCTTGCTGGCATGCAATTGCAATTTATGCATGGTGCCCTGCCACTTGCTGCGCGTGAGTTCATCAAGTTGTATCCTTACCCTTGCAGCAACATGTGGGTCCTTATATTATGCAACGAGTGTGTCCTCCAGAGTGGTGACCGGCGTGACTTTAAGCCACTGGGATAGGTTGATCTTTGCGTACCTAGCTTGCATGGCTTGGACTTCAAGGAAGCCCCTTACGACAGACTCGATGTTGGTCCCCAGGATGACTGGCTTACTCTTTGAGTGCCTTGTACTTCAAAGTACGCTCTCATGGAGTTGATCCAGGACTCAACGTCCTCCTTGCCGTCATACTTGAACGGTATCATCACCGCCTTCCTGTCCATGTACGGACTGCCATAGTTGGGTCCAGCTATTGCTGCTGGATCCAATCCCAGGGCTGCGGCAGTTGCAGAACTTCCTGCGCTTCCACTTGTAATGACAGTGGGAACTGCACCTGTCGCAGGTTTTGACTGAATCACCAGACTCATCGAAGAAGACTGAGAAGAAGGAGAGGAATGGAAGGGTGCAAAGGTAGAACAAGGAAGAGAACTTGAGAGTGGGGTCTGATGTATGGCTGCCATTTGCGGGATTTGATCATGGTGCTCTTTGGCCATGTCTTCTATTTGAGTACGCATCTTACTGAGATTTACTCATTTCCTCAAGTAACTGGGACTTCACACTTGCAAGTTCGTTGAGCAAGTGGTAATCAACGAGAGTACGTACATACACAACCAGATCTTTCTTAAGGTCAGCATCAGATACATTCGGAACAATTTGAAAAATGGCCTCAAGTTCATCAGCAATTGTTTTCCGCGTTTCCTCTTCCGCCTTCTCCTCCTCAGCCAACTCTTTCTGATAGAGGGCCTCATACAGCGGTTTATCATTCTCATTCGCTGCATTCATGCGGGCCTTTAACATATCCGAAAGTTTGGTCGGTGCCATGTTGGAACCACTAGTTCCTTCAGTTGTCATGGCTTCTCTTGCCCTTTTCTCTTGTCCGAGCGTCTCGACGGGCATGTAGTGGACTTCAGCAAAAGAAACAGACCAAAAGTACAGAGAAGAAGATAGAACTCCTAGTCGGAGCGACAAATATTTGGACTAGAGAGCAACCAATAAAAACAAATCAAAGAATACAATGTTCAGAAGAGAGTTCCGGTTCCGCGTTCAAGTCCGGTCAGACCAAGTACAAAATCCCCTTGAGCCTAATCCAACCCGCACCGTCAAAGTACAGCAAACCAGACTACAAGTAACATCATACAGCAATGGAGAATTGAGTGGTGTATAAGGTGCAGGTCAAGCATTGGATTGTGTGTCATCAGTCTGACAAAGCATCTCAGCTGAGATCCCCTCGGCAGCGAGGGCTCTAATAAAAAAGAAGATTATTGTATCCTAGACAGAACACAGAGTGACACTGCGTCAACAGATTTGGGTCCCAAAGGCCCTTCTTGTTTGGGCCCAGTCCCACTGGGTCCACTAGATCCCAAGTAGGTCGTGACCAAGTCCCAACCAAGGAAAGTACCTCAAGGTCCTACTTTCTGCCTCTACCGTACTGAAAAACGAATTTCAACTTCAAGAGAGAACCTACAGACTACATCCATTCACAAATGAAAAAATTAATGGCTGTCTCTTATACACATCTAGATGTGTATAAGAGACAGGCCAAGACCCAACCAAGGCGAGTACCCCAAGGTCCTACTTTCTGCCTCTACCGTACTGCAAAAATGAATTTCAACTTCAAGAGAGAACCTACAGACTACATCCATTCACAAATGAAAATACAAAGCATTGTAGAAAGATGTGGCTTTCAAAGCAAGATACTTCATTTCTACATCCAGAAGGTTAGTAAGTAGTAAGCACACCAATGCACACAACCAAGACTTCAGAGGAGTAGGAAAGAAACCCAAAAGTACCGCAACAAGACAAACAATGCCATGCACGCATACATGGGCGACCCTTAGGTGCACGACACTTACATGAGTGGCCCAGACTCTGAGATGAAGTATAACACACCCCCTTTCCTCATGTAGTCTTCCTAACCCTATTCGCTACCTCTACACTAGTGTCCTATCATGTAGGAGGGTCTCACTTCCAACACCAGTGTGCAACGCCGGATGCCCAGCTGATGCTGGAGAACAAAGTAGTAACTTGCAGTCCGTAGAAACAGAATGTCTACTTCCCTCAAGATCGCCTACTTGAGGGAAGCCCTCAAGTCACCAAGTGTCTCCCTTAGGTCAGATTCCAGGTGCGAGTGCCTCTCACTGTCGACTCTCTCAACTGTCGCATGAAGTCCTCTTGATGTGTCTCGCCACCACTTACATACTCACAATCAACCTGGTCAGGTTCAATGCCGACCCAGCATGACCTAACCAGGTGGGGGCAGCTTCCCTAAGCCACGCTGCCCCACTTCCCACTTCTAACCAACCCTAACCCTAAGTGGTTAGCCCTTACCACTTAGGTTAGGGTTAGGGTGGGTAAGTCAACTCTCACCAGCAAGTAGAATCCGCTCCGATACCAATGTTATGATCCTGGCCAATTTCGAGATACACATTCATCAGATAGTATAATGTCGTCCAACTGCAGAAAGAAATGAATGAACTTGAGAGGAGAGAGAGGGTAAGAAGAAGAAGAATAAGAAAGAAAGAAGAAGAAGATGATGTACACCAGCATAGACAAATGACAAAGCTCTTCTTCGTCGTCCAACACTCTCCTCCTCCTTTACTCCTCCTCTCTTACTCGTACAAGAAATAATAGTTCAATGTTGAATGGCTGATCCAGAATCATGTCCGAGTTCCTCTTCTACTGCAGGTATCACTTGAGGTCCACCATAGCCATGGCCGCCTCCCTCACTCTTCACTCTCATAGGCCGAGGCTATGGTGGACTACTGGGCCTTGCCCTGATATCCAAAGGACAACCCAAGGCAGCTATGGCTGCTCCAGCTCAGGCTGCCATGCCTGACTCTGCCTCGAAGCTTCTTGGTGTGGCTCTACCCCCGCTGGGGTCTTCCTGCTGCAGCGCCCACCAAGGTGATGAAGATGACTGCCACCATAGGCGCTCTTCGTCCTCCTCCGTGCCCTTGCTTCTTCCCCAGCAGCGCTGCTCCAAGCTAGCGCTGCTCCAGCCAGTGCTCCAACCAGTGTGTCGCCAAACTTGCACACGGACAATGAGGCTGGGCTCTTCGCCCGGCCTGGAGATATAGCGCGGCCTGCTTGCCGCTTGGGCAGTGACTTCCAGGCTGCTCGGCCTTCCCAGCAACCGGTACCTCCTCCCTTTCGGAGGGAATCATCATTGCAGACTCTGATATTGCCCGTACAGGCCTAGACTCAGACTGGTTGGACTGGTACCCGCCTAGACCTAGCCTACAACTACTGGGCCTCTCAAAATGCCACCTTTGTCTTCTTCCGCTCGGCCTCCAGTACCCGCACATCTACCTCTTCGGGGTGCAGTACCGGCCTACCTGCTACTTGAGTGTTTTTCCCCCGCTGCAATCCCTCAATATCACGGGCACAGGTAAGTACCGGCCCTGAGGGCCCAACGAATGGGCAAGTACCCTTGCGGGTCACACACACACTCAAGCCAACCAGCACTCAGACAGACATCAGACCAGCAAGCATGCACACGCACACAGACATGCAGAACTTAGTGGCAAGGGGGAAACTCAGCAAGGCATTCAGCCCGTGAGCAAAACTCAGAAATCAGCTGTGTCTCAGTCCGTGTTTGGTCGGGTCATCACACGTGTGTGTGTGTGTGTGTGTGTGTGTGTGTGTGTGTGTGTGTGTGTGTGTGTGTGTGTGTGTGTGAGAGAGAGAGAGAGAGAGACCAGATAAGTCTCCAACCTCGCAGCTGGCGTCATGCTACATCCATCGATAGTATGAGCAAAATCGAATTAATCTTCCTCTAGAACATGGATGAGCAAAATCGAATGAATCTTTCACTAGAACATGGAAATGTACACTACCTGGTTGAATATGGCCGACAGCTGCCATACAACACTTTCTGTAATAGACAGCGCAGTGCGAAGCAAAAAAAGACCCCGTTCATAAAGCCGCGCCAACACCAACCCAAAAAAAAAAATGGCCGTAAACAAAAAACCACGTTGGGGCCACAAAGCCACGCCAACACCAACCCAAAAAAAAAACGGCTGTAAACAAAAACCGCGCCGGGCCCACGGTGCACCGGCCCCGCATGGGAAAAAGGTCTCAGCGGGACGCATCACACGAGACCCGCTGTTGCCTTTAAGAGTATAGGGATAATCAGGACTCTGGGAGCGCACCCTGCCCATCTGGCAAAATGGTACAGTGAGACTGTTTATCACAAGTTCGAATCCAGCCAAAATCAGTGGATACCCTAGGAGCTACCTCCTTACCCTCCTTCAACAACTCTGGGAATGGATGATGCAAGAACTCCTGGTTCAACTGATGGGGCCTATCCCTTTTTTACAGGGAGATGGCCTTTTTAAATAAATAAAAAATGGCTCCATCTATTGGTGGGGAGCTTCACCTGCTGGAAACCGGGTCCAGCGTCCCTTGACAACATGAATGGAAATAAAAGTGCCTCTTCACCACGAAAGGGCGCCAGATTCAAACAACATTACCCTAGCACTWYACCTTTATTATCTACCCATCCTGCAATTACAGGCTCAACCCTAGTCTCAACTTTGTTTATTTCCATACCAAACACTTGAGACCAGACTCAGCTYTGAGAGRGAACYTCCATAGYATTATTCATACCCATACCARGCTCYTGAGACCATACTCAAAGCTGAGGGGGGAAAGGGGTCTGGGAAATCCGATACTGGTCGTAAGGGGATTACTGGGTCTATCACAGTCCAATCATTAAAAGCTAGGTAATAATCTCGACTCAGTTCCTCTTCTTCACTTCTCTTTGCCCCTTCCCATTTAACCTTCCCTATCTTTCCCCCATGGGTTCCTGCTAGCCAGCATTGGTTGAATCGTTGAATGTGTTGAAGTATTTCTTTTTGTGAAGATAAAAATTTTACCTTTTCCTTACACTGTTCCCATCTTGAAATGATGTCTGTTTGTATTTGTTGTTTAACTGTGTCATTGAATTCAGGTCCATCAAGCCTTACTCCTTGAAGTTTGAACTGACCGGCCCCAGATTTTTTTTTTTTTTTTGGTTGAAAGCCCCTGTGTAAGCCGTCCACCCCGGCGGTGGTAAGAGAACTGTCCGAATTGAGGGCTATCTATTGGGCTGCTCCATCTATTGGTGGGGAGCGGCACCTGCTGAAAACCGGGTCCAGTGTCCCATTAAAAATAACATGGATCACGGGGATTGTTGTCTGTTGTTTCTGTGGCTGCGGCCATTTCTGTTAAGTACCCGAGGCTCTGATTATCCCATGGAGCTGCCAGTAACTTTTATCTATGACCCCAGCCCTGTTGCGGCAGCCCCCTTGTTCAGTGTTTCCCTGTCCGGCCCTTGGCACCCTTTAAGCCCTAAACCCTCATTAAACCCTTGCGCGGCATTCATTTTTTTTTTTTTTTTTTAAACAAACAACCTGAGAGGATGCTAGGGGTGCTGGTAAGAGCAGACACCACTAGCATTTCCCAGGGAGCTCCATCTATTGGTGGGGAGCAGCACCTGCTGGAAAGCGGGTCCAGTGTCCCTGAACATTTAGTTTGCTTCTTCAAACAAATATGCAGTTGTAATGACAGCCAGAAGGCGGCCTTATCTGCAAGCGTTGAATTTTGGCAGGCAGCATTACGCATCAAACGGAGCTGCTTGCCTACCTTACAGCCTACTTCTAGCTTAATCCTGTTCCGTATCGTTCATTGCCGGTTTTGTAGTTGTTGTTTTGGTTGTGGTCTGCATGCTTTCACAGATCAGGGCTCCATTCTCCCTCGGGGCTGCCAATGTTACTCTTCCCTGCCCTTTTGGAGATCTGTGTATTCAGACCACGACTCAGACCCAGAGTCGCCCAATGTCATGATTTGGGGCTCACCGCCCTCATCTGTGCTCGACCAGGTCAATTCTGGGTGTCCACAGCCCCCCATTCGGTGTTGTTATGTCTGTGTCCTCAATACTTCCTTGACCCCTCAACCCTTCTGTTGTCCGTCGCAGGATGGTTCATGGTGACTTGGCGCCTCCCGTGCTGAGTGGCATGTAACCGCAATGTTGACATCGTTGTGATCGCAGTCCTTTTTCCAAACCCTGCTGTTACGCAGCCCCTGCAGTCCCTTCTTCTCAGTCCTGCTTCGTATCTTCGTAGAGTTGTGTACTCGTCTCATTAGACTGTGATGGACCCGTGATGATCGGAATGTTGAGGTGCTGGGGAGGCGACTGGGGAACCTGAGAGGGCGGTGGGGGAGGAGGGGAGGGCGGTGGGGGAGAGGGGGGGGGGGAAGGGACAGAATGGGAAATTGCCCCGGGGGATGGGTCGGTGCACTATCTGCAACAAGCACGAAGTTTGTTGGGAGGTAGGGGACCTCGAAGCAGTTGAAGGGCCTCCTTTCCCGAGTCGATTCTGTGGTCCTCCAAGGTTTCCACCGGATGTCTAGGCAGGCAGGCAGTTCTGAGAATCTGCTATTCGGATCCAGCCACAATTGGCGGTAAGACAGAGCTAATATTTCCCTGGCAGTCGGGTCCTTCTCCTCCTGTCTCTTATACACATCTAGATGTGTATAAGAGACAGGTTGAAGGGCCTCCTTTCCCGAGTCGATTCTGTGGTCCTCCAAGGTTTCCACCGGATGTCTAGGCAGGCAGGCAGTTCTGAGAATCTGCTATTCGGATCCAGCCACAATTGGCGGTAAGACAGAGCTAATATTTCCCTGGCAGTCGGGTCCTTCTCCTCTCGGCACGCCTCTTTCATTTCTCTCCATGCATCTTGCGTTCGGGTTCTGATTTCTTCTTCTATTGCCTGTTGTGCTTGTTGCAGGCCGAATTGATGGTATTTTCTTTCAAATGCACATCTAGCTCGCCATGCAAGCATTAGCACGGGCAGACGCATGTAGGTGAAGAGATTGGATGCGAAAGGAGACCATCGAGTCAGCAAGTGCTGATTTTTGCGTAGGAGAAGGAGACCCAAGTCCCAGGGGATGCGATACCCTGTAAGGAAGTGGAATGCTGCGTCCCACCACTGCCATGTTTGGGTGACCATTGGACACACCAGCAGGCAGTGTCCCAGAGTTGCCCTGGCTGGCGGCGTTGCTCTTCCACAGTATGAGCAGATGGGGGACAACAATCATTTTTGTTCCAAGTTCGTTTTGGATACCAGGCAGTCGGGGGTGGGGAGGCAGCGATGCAATATCTGCCGTTGTAGGGATCTGGGGTTTGTTGGCATGATCTTGGAGTACCTGGCCCATGACAGATTATGCATCAGTTGTGCCTCAAGCGGTGAGTCTCATTCTCATCTTTGGGTTACGATTTGGTCGAGGGGTAGGTTCGCACATGAGGCTCGGCAGGCCCCTTTAACTGTATACTCCCAGAAGTTCATGGGTTTGTGACCTGGCCATTCCCATTCGTCTAGGTCGAACGGCAGTCTTGCCACTGGCATGGTCGGTTCATACTCATAGTATCCTTTGTCAGTGTCCCCCACCACTCTTACCTGCATAAGCCCTGCCCACTTCTCAGAGGCATCCAGGTCGTGGCATTCGTAATCTTTAGAGCATGAAGATCTACCATGGGTGGAGCGTGTTGCAGAGCAATGCAATGCAGCGCAACTGATTCTATAGGGAGAGATTATGCCCGTGCAACTACCTGACCGAGTGTGTGCTCAACTGCGAAGCAGATTAGACCATTATGAGATGAGGGGTGCAGTGCAGCTGACTCTGTAGGGAGAGATTATGCCCGAACAACTGCCTGACCCAGTGTGTGCTCAGCTGCTAAGCAAATTAGACCGTTGTGAGGTGCGGGGCTGACTGTGTTGCCATTTCTTGCGTTTTCCCTGTCCTGTACTCTGTAATCTCACCTACTTCCTTTCTGACCCCACAACTGCTTTTATTAGTCCCATCTACATCGATCCACCCCTCGGTCATGTTGTTCTGGGTTGTGTGGTCAGCAGGGGTCCCCCCAGCCCCTGTACTGGAGGGGAGCCGTGCTCACCATCATTAGTACTCGGGTCCGGCGCAGGGCAGCCGTATTGTCATTGATGAGATGTTGAGAAGTTGTTGTATCATTTGTTGTTGTTGTCTGTTGTCGTTGAAAGTTGTTGATATGCTTGCGATGTGAGTTGGCTGGCCAACCGGTGGGGAAGGTCTGGGATCGGAAGAGGGGCAGGCGGAAGTGTGGAGCAGGGCAGATAGGGAGGGAAAGAGAGAGACTGCGTAAGGGGAGGGGTCTTTGTCAGTGGGGCAGGCGGAGGGGACTGAGGAGGGGGGGGACGGAGTGCAGAGTGGGAGGTCATCGGAGAGGGAGGGGGTGGCGAAGGTGTACGGGGAGGGCGGCTGGTTGGGATCGGAGGATGGGGTGTTGGGGTCGGGGGGGCCAAGTCAACCGGGAGGGGGGGAGGGGGCACAGGGACCGATGCAGGTGGGCAGGGCGGCGAAGGTTGAGGCCATGGCAAAGGGGGGGCGGAAGGGGGGACAGGGGGGGATCCAACGTGCGGGATGTGATCCTGTCGCCTGGGACTCAGGTTTCCTTCTGTCATTGCGCCTGTAATCCGACCTGGCAGTGGCGTAGGAAAGCATTCTGGTGGTCTATAAATCCAGTGGTGGTCCTGTGCCATCCAGTTTTTCCACAATATCTTTCCGTTTTCCTGCACCCCGACCAATTTTTGGTGCGGGTCGATCCAGTTTTCCACAAAGGTCTCTAGTAATTTTTGCCTGGCCATCTTGTCAGGGGTCGTTGCCATAGACTCTGCCAGTTTTTTGTTGACTTTTAACATGTTTTCCCGGATAACCTCTGCAAGTTCGGCTTTGGCTTGGTGGAAGCCAAAGGCAGCGTCTTGCCTTTCAGCTGAGCATCTCATTCTTCATATTACCATGAGGAGAGCAAGCCTCATGGTCTTGAAGAGGTTTGCTTGAAAAGGTGACCACCCTGTCGGATAATCCAAAGGTTTGCCTAGGAGGATAAGAGCAATGTTCCACTGGAAGGTTGATCTAGTTATGTCATGCCACAATGCATCCCACCATTGCCACACCTGCACCGCCATCGGGCATACAATCAGGCAGTGCTCCAAATCGGCGCACCTGCGTTGTGCGGTAGGGCCACAGTGGGAGCAAATAGGGGAGGGGAGATCTGCTTGCTCCAGGTTGGATCGGGATCCTATGGGAGAACGCGTCGGCCCAGCTCAAAGTCCCCTGCCCCCAGGGTGGCAGAGCTCCCACAATCGATGAGGCGAACCTCCCACAGAGGCCTTGACACAGATTATGGGTTTCAATCCCGTCTGCCGCCTTCCTCTCGTAACCACAGACTAGACTAAGAGTGAGAAGGGCAGAAGAAGAGAAGTTAAGTCACTCATATACAAGAGAGGTGCACTCAAACTCGCGTGAGAGGGCCTTGATACCTTGACGCGCCTGAGGGTCCCGCAATGGCAGACAAAGATCGCAGCAGAATGGTCAAACCACAGCCAGACTCAGAACAGCAGCACTCAGACGAGCCTCCAAGTTACAGCAGTAACTCCTCTTCCAAGCCTGGTCATTCCCTCAAGTCACAACGTCTCACTCTCTTGATCAGACCGCCGCTGCGCAAGCTAGGACGACAACGTTTATATAGTGCACACCCCCATGTGCTCTGTTGAAAACATGAATAGGATAGAACAATTTCCCCCAAAAACCTGTGCGCACAGCAGTCATGCGTAGCAGCCCATAAAAGCACGGTCTCCAGACAACACAGACTGGGTCCCACGCTAGGCAGGAGTTTGTCAGTTCGTGTGCACAATCAGAAATGTACGGCCACCGCTTCCTACCAACAACCTGGCTCACACTCGTACCTTTTGCAACAATTCATGGCAGCGGGTAGTGCACTTTGCACAGGCTTCCTCCATTTTGTAGGCCAAGCTCTATCATTCCTCCGTCACACACAGACCATCGGTATCTGCTAAGCCCGCCTCAGTCAGACTCCCCGTTCAACCCTGCGGCTGAGGGAGCCATCTATAGTTCACAAGGTACAGCATTCCCTTTCAGGCGTGCGTAACCCTCACGGTCTAGCTTTGCAGACTACAGATGACTCCTTCTCCGTAGATCAACTTCAACTCCAAGGCCCGAGCAGATCATAGTCCAGCCCTGTTCGCTGCATCCGCTCACTTAATTGGCCATAAGCAGCACTTCGCTCGCCCCTCGCTGCTAGATCAGATGACCACTGCGCAGTACCGCAAAGCAACGGTGTGCAACAACCTCGTGGCGCTATGCAACAAGCAAAGTGGAAAACCCGGTAAAGCACATTACGCACAACCACCACGCGCAGTACTAGGCTCAGCAGCTCACCTTCGGTTCACCTCATCTTGCTAGTTCTTCGAGGTAGGCTTTCTCTCTCTCACACATGGTAAGCACACACCCCAGCTGTCTAACTGCCTGCCTATGTTGTAAGCACCCAAAGCAGGAGAGCGACCTTTCGGCCTGAGCTCCTCCTCCCTCTTTCCAGCCAACCTACTGTATTTCATGTCTGGCATCTGGAGGTTTCCTGCAAGTAAGTTCCTCCTCATAGCAGCCTGGGTAGATACTCCGCCTGTCTGGTTCGTATTTGTCCAACAATTACTTCACCTTTAGACTATACACCACCACTGCACCTGCTATGGCTGAAACCCCCTCCTCAAACTGTTCAATTGGCCGATCCTACCGTAGAAACGGTCGGTGACATTTTTCTTTTCCCCTTTTACGTCACGGCTCCTAGTTCACACATGCATTTAGTCATCGACCCGGCCAGATTTGTTCGAAGCACGGAGGAATACAATCAAGCGAGACCAACCCGATCACAAACGGGTGAAGAAAAGTACGCAATAGCGATGGCCACAGCCGCGACGAAGTACAACAGGCTTGGCGACGGTCTTGATCAGAAATTGGAATATCGAGCTACACGTTGCACTTTGCCCCTCTCCATATGTGCAAAACGAGAGTGAATGTTCCGCAGCAACGTGACCAAATGCACTACCTCCTAGCCATGCGTGCAGAGAGATACAGAGGCGCTACTCCTGATAATAGGATGAGAAAAATCGAGATGAATCCTCCGCTAGGATATCACTAGAATCATGCCTTCCTACCTTACTGCTACTGCTGACTCCGGGCAGGTGAGTACCCGATTCATCCTCTCTCTCTCTCTCTCTCTCTCTCTCTCTCTCTCTCTCTCTCTCTCTCTCTCTCTCTCTCTCTCTCTCTCTCTCTCTCCCCGTTGATGCTCCCTCTTCATTAGTTTGTGCTTAATCAACATGAATCTATCGCTAAAACGTGGAAAGATACATCTGAAATTTTGAAGCCCCTACTAGTAGTCGCACAGTCCCCCAAGCCCATATTGATCGAAGCATTACCTGACTCAAGAATCGGTCGCGGCCATTGAATTCATAGCGACCAAAAATCCCGATCGGAGTTTTCCCTTGCTCGATTCCACCCACAAACGAGCGAGATCCAGATTGTCACTCCCTCCAATGCTCGTTTCCACCATGCCCACGCGCAGCACATTTTCACTATGCAGCTAAACTAACTACTAATCTTCATATCCGATCTTACCAACAGATTCACCATATCTCAAAACTCCTACTTCGCATTTTTCCTCGCCCGATTCTGTCAAGAATCGGACGAGGTAATCGATTTTCACTCTCACCCTATCCGTCATCTCCTTTCCTCCGCGCAGCACTTTCACCTACTAACTCCCTATCTACTAGCTCTCTAACCAATTTGTCTTCAGATTTGGGGTCGCCCACCCCGAAAACCTCCATTTACCATGTCCTCCCGCTCGATTTCATTAAGAAATGACCGTGGAATCACTTTTCCTCTCCTGCCATAGCTATTTTCCCTCGTCGATGCCTTTCTGCCTGCTTCGCTCGCACCTAGCACAATTAGACGACCAGATTCATTCTTTGCCTTTTTCTGCCCTTGGCTGCCTTCGTACTCCGTCACTGGCACTCCGCCCCTCGTTTGAAGATGACGGACGTGCACATGAGGAAGAAGGTCTATGCCTGCAGCAATGCCTCCTTAATGGCGAGCCAGAAGACTAAACCACTATGGTGGACACGACGATTGAGGATGCGTGGTCACATGCGCGTCTCTGTTATTTTCCCAAACAACCAGCTGAGAATGAATCTCCCCCTAAACATGAGGGGAATACATTATGTTTTTGCATGTTTAACAAAATCTCACTCCCCGGCGCAGCTGCTACAGCTCATATCTCGAAGCCTATCTACTAACATCAAAATCTAACCTCATAATCCGACTCGCAGCTACTAAAAACCCCTATTTAGCATTCTCCCTCGCCCAATTCTGTGGAGAAACGAGAGAGATGGACGTTTTCAATTCTCGCTCTCCCTTCTTCCCTCAACATTTCCGCACACAGCCTTTCTCTGCTATCACCCATTCGACTAATCTAGCACTGAAAGTAACCTCACCATTGTACTTGCCCTATTGCAAAACCCCTATCTACCATCTTTCCGCGCTTGTTTTCACCAAGAAACGAGCGGCATATGCGTTTTTCAGCTCCCGCCATAGCCACTCCCCCGTCGCTGCGTCCTTCCCGCCTTCTTTTCTTACCTTCGTCTTTTTCTTTGTCCGCTGCTTTCCCTCGATGATAACGCAGCGCCTGATAGGGCCTGATCCCATAGCGGTCCTGATGTCAAAACTGAAACTCCATCAGCTTCGTTGTGGGAGAGCATGGCCTTTATCACTCAACTCGGCCAGACCGCGGGTGATGGTCGCTGCAACAATCCCGTCCACAGGAGAGTCTGGGTTCATTCCCTTGTGTAAGAGGCTACCAGCTACGTGGCTAAAAAGGAAAGGAAAATTATTATTATTATTATTATTTTATAAAGGTGTCTAGCCAGATGTATCCAACCTCGGCCATCGACATGGTGCACACGAGCGGGTCCTCTCCCACACGTTGTGCAGGCGATTGCACTCAGAGCACACTCACACTGGCACTTCTCCGTATGCACCTAAGGACAGCCACGCTCACATCCAGAAATATTGGGCTACGTCCCAAGGAACCATCCGTAGGACTCACACAGAGAAAAACTGGCCAGCCCATGTATTTCCTCATGATCGTATTTTGGTCTTTTGATTGTAGTTGGGTTTGAATTGGGTCTGTACTTTAACAGTTCGAGGGTGTACTAGATGAGTGAGGCCTGGCGGTGCCAAGGTACAACCTGAGCCCAGCAGGATCGAACTCGAACCTGCGTTTCAACAGTTCATGGGTGTACCATATGAGCCAGGCCCGCAGTTGTTGTTCCCACATGCCTATTTTTAGCAGTTTGCGGGTGTACCAACTTAGCTAGGTTGTTACATGCTGCGCCTGCACACGAGGGTCATTTTCCAGGCCCTGCGTCCCTCAGGCTGAAAGCCTGAAAACCAGGGCCTGCAGGCCCCGTGACCATTCAGCTCGAAAGCCTGAAAAACAGGGGCCTACAGACCCTGTGTCGTTTCATACTAAAAATGGCAGTAGCCTTTTTAGCCTGAAACGAAGGGCCATTTTCGGTTTGTCATCAGACCGGCCTGCCCTGAAACTCAAGCATCGAACCATGGTTTTAGGAACAGGCTATTTTTGGCCTGTTCCCACGACAGCCGCAGCGCCAGCCCCTGGCTCAGTTTGGCATTGGCAAGAGCAGCCTCCTGGACTCCCCGCCCTGCAACTGCAGGCAGTTGGAGGCAGTCAGGAGGCAGACCGAGATAGTACATAGGGATTTCCCATACACTTCACGGGTAGGCAGGAGGCAGTCAGTAGTCTTCAGGATTCGGCAGCAGCACTCTAGAGGGAGCGCAGCAGGAGTAGTAGTAGTGGTAGCATTAGTCTTCAGCGCTGGGCGCCAGTAGGTAGCTGTAGTCTTCAGCGTTGGGCGCCATATCTAGGATAGTACTAGAGAGAGAGAGATTGGGCGGAGGCCAGGAGTACCTACCTGCAGCGCCGTTGCTCTAGCTTCGTCTTCGAGGTACCTGCAGCACAGCGCCAACTTCACAGATTAGTACCTGGCTTGTGAGAGAGAGAGAGCTCTTATTTTCCTCTTCTCAGTCCACCATCTCCCTCTCACCCTCTCATTATCTGACTTCACTGCATCAGCAGACTACGAGAGAAGGAGAGAGAGAGAGCTTGGTGACATTGGATCAGACTCGACTTTTGGGCTTCATACATTGAGACGAGGGGTTATTTGGGACTTGTGACAAAGACTTGGTGTTGACGACACTCCCATCTTTCCCCCTCTTCTTCGTCTGATCCCCTCCTCTTCGTATGTGTATGTCTGGACCTGGGGCTTCCTTCCTGTGTAATAGCGTCAGGCTCCTTCACACTTTGTGATGAGCATGATGTATTTTTGGTCTGCGTTGAAACATTGATTGGGCTAGCCACTAGTATTCTAGCGTTTTGCTTTGATATCTTGTACAACGTGAAAGAGGTCAGTCCCGGTCAGGTCAGGATTTGTATCTCAATCTTCCCTGCGCTATTCAGCACCATTTGGTATGTATCGGAATGTACATTGTTTGTTGAGATTCTACTTGCACTGTATTGTCCATTCAGTCTTTTTCATCACATTACGGATCCTCGGTTATTGTGTACATCGCCCAATTGGGCATGTAACAGTTGGTATCAAAGCACCGCATGTGAATCAGGACAATCTGATCTGACACGTGTGCGGGGACTAGGTAGCTGATTAGTCTTGATAGATTGATTAGAGCACACTAGTTAGCCCCCAAAATCACGATTTTGACCTTACTGCAGAAAATCGGAAAAAAAAAATTATCTCTTCTTGGATTTTGTTTTCTCACTATTTCTGTTGTGGAAAATCGCAATAGCGCAACATCTGAAATTTTCATTTTCGTTTTTTCTTCTGAAATTTTGAAATTTCATTGTTGAAAATCCGGAATATCCTTCTTTTCCAAAATTTCAATTTCCTGTTGCATTTCCCGTTACTTGGAAATTTGGAATATTTTTTTTTCGAAATTCGTTTTTATGAAAACAGTAGGGGAAATCCCTCCTGCGGGTATTATTTTCCAAACTGCGAATACTCTCATCTGAGTAAGTCCGAATATTTGATTTCTTTTCGGATTTTTTTTTCCGCAGTTCTAGGATTCTGTTAGTCAGTTCTATAAATCATTTGCAGTCTGAAGTTCGAAAAAAAAATTCTCATTGATAGTTTCGCACTTCAAGGGAGGTTGGGAGACCTACTGAACTTGCAAAACTCGGGATTTTTATTTTTTTCGATTTTTTTTTTTGCAAAGTTCAAACTTTTCTTTTTTGATTAGTGGCTCCGTATCTGGGCGTTATCTAGGCGATTATCCCACCCACCCCTCCCCACCTATGTTGTTGCCACCTCTGGTCTTACCTTCTCTCTCGGTCCCCGGGTACCCCCTGTGGCGGCATTGGTGAGTTGCCACGTCAGCAAGCCACATCAGTAGGACACGCCAGCAGACCACATCAGCAGGCCACGTCAGCAGGCCACGTCAGCAGGCCACGTCAGCCGACAGAGCAGGAAATACCACGTCAGCAGGCCCTCGCCCTGGTCTATGCTGTTGCGTTCACAAATAGCCGTCATGGACCAGAGGTCCGGGGAAACAGACGAGGCCTATCAGGCCCGGATGCTGGCCTGGAGTACCGAAACGAAGAGACGGGCGGGCGATGCAGCAACAGCAACGAAGAAGAAGGCAGAGGACGCCGAGCAAGCACGTCTGCTGGCACTGGAACAGCAGCGCCAGCACAACGAGGCAGCAACAAAGGCTGATGATGAAGAACGAGTTCAACGGCGGGAGAAAATATTAAGCGGAGAGCAAACTTTGCTCACAATGGCAACGGATTGGCGGGCCGAGGCCGAGAATGGCAAGATGGAGGATAGCGAAAATAAGATCGCTCTACTCCTCTCTCATCTCACGGACCTCCTGGCAACATGCATTACACAGTAGGAGGACATCCACAGCCTCGACGACGCGCTGACTCAAGTCCACGGCCGCCTCCGGCAGCTGGAGCAGCGACCTGTCGCCGCCCCCGATGCCAACTCTTCCAACACCTCCGATCGCCTCGAAGCATTGGAGATGGATGTCGGCTCTCTCAAGGACGACGTGCAGTTACAGCAGACCGCAACGCAACAGTTAGAGCAACGGATCTGTACTACCGCCAACAACTCGAGTTCAGAACCACGCGAGACTGCTCCAAAGTTTGACGGGCAGGAGATCTTCTGCGGCTCGACGAAGACAGATCCGATTCCATGGTTCCGCAAGTTTGAGCTCACGCTGCAGCTACACTACGTCAAATAACACAAGCACCACGCGTACTTATACTCCCGGTCGGGGGGCACGTGCCAGGCATGGTTGGACAGTAGTAGCTGCAGACTTGCATACCAAGATCAACTGGGATGTCTGAAGGCAGCGTGGCACAAGCGGTTCCAGGTAGAGCGGTCGGAGATCAAAGCAATGGACAAGCTAATGGTCTTCGAACAAGGCACGCTGCCGAGTGTCGACTGGATTGCCGAGTACCAACGCTTGACGTCAGTCCCAGACACCCAGATGGGCTTCAAAGCCATCCGCAACTATTTCATCTCAAGGTCGTGTCCGACATTAAGCAATGCCTTGACTCACGTCGTGGACACCTTGACGACAACAGCGGAACTCTTCGATAAGGCCGCACAAATTATCATCACGAACAAGGAGGCTAAGAACCTGCGTTCGTCTGCGCCAGACCCGAGCAGAGACCAGCATCGGCCAAGAGTGGCCGTGGTCGCGGCGGCAACGTCATTTGACTAAACTAGCGAGGCCGTGTCTGCCAATGAAGGGGACAGACTCGCAGCCGCCCGGGAAGGTGGCCACCCCGGCAAAGACCGAGGACGCGGCAAAACGAAGACAAACACCGCATCTAGCCCCGGGCCCGGCGCAGCAGCTCTAGCCCCATGGTCCCAATACGGCATCTCCGAGCAAGCATTCAAAGCATGCACGACGCGGACACCTACTGAAGACCCCCCTGGCTAGAGGGCTGCATCACATATATATATATATATATATATATTTTATTATTTCACTGTTGCTGCAGCAGTTTGGCAACAGTTCAAGATTCCCCCCTGGCTAGGGGGTTGTGTGACTGTGGCAGTAGGGTGGTTGATCAAGATCTCAGCCAACCCTAGATCATCATCATCTTTTTACTGTTGTGGCATCACGCCAGCAGCATCTTGAAGGTCAAGATTGGTAGAACTCTGCTCTTGGCCAAGAGTCTGGTATCACCCTTCTAACACTACTCCCTACTCCTACCCTCCTCTCCAGTCATCCTCCACAACCTTTTTCTCTCGTCTCCTCCCCACTCACCATCCCCCACTAATCTCACCTACCCCTCTCTACCTTTTCTATATCCTTCTCTCCCATTCTACCACCCTCCTCTCCCCCATCCCTCCCCCAACTACAACCCCATCATCTCCCCCATCTCCCACTTTACTTTTTCTTTCTCTTCTCACTTATTTCTCTCCTTTTTCATCACTTTTCCATCTCCCCCCACCCAACTTCGAATTTTTCTGTTTTTCTTCTTTTCTCTTTCTCTTTGATTTAAATTTTCCCTTTTCCTCCAAAAATTTGAATTATCTTATTCCCTACTTTTTTTCTTATTTTTTTTATTTATTTTTATTTTTATTTTATTTATTCTGAAAATTTGAATTTTTTTGCGGCACCTCTATATCTTGCTAGGACTTAGTCTTTTCTGGCGTCAGCTCACATTTTGACCCCTTGGGGGTAACGAAGTGCTGTCGAAATTTTGTCTTTCCTCCCTACTTTCTTCTTACCGCACATTTTGACCCCTTGGGGGTAGTGAAGCACTGACCAAATTTTCCCATTTTACTTAGTCTTTTCTTGACGGCATACTTCGACCCCATGAGGGTAACGAAATGCTACCAAAAATTTTTGAAAAACTCCAAAACTTAGTTTCTCTTCACTCTCCTCCACCCCCTTGTTTATTTATCTATTTATTTATTTATTATTTATTTATTTATTTAAAATTTTAATTTGCGGCATTTTGAAAGTTAGTGTGCTCCTCTTGCTCTTTCCTGTGCTCCTCTTGCTCTTTCCTTCCTCTTGGCACATTTTTTACCCATGTGGGATGGGAAAATGCTGCCGAAAATTCCAAAAAAATAAATATTTTTTCTCCTCACTCCTTACATTTTATTTATTTTTATTTATTATTTTATTTTATTTTTTTATTCTATTTTTTCTCCCCCTCCCCTCCATATTATTTTCTTTCTTGATTAGGTCGCCGCTACCCTCCCCTAACCACGTAAACTTCGGTTAGGGTTTTCTTAGGGTTTTCTAGGGTTTAGGGTTCTCCTACCC
>BFEA01000034.1:2540678-2560008 GCA_003427395.1 Chara braunii
CCCTGGACCCGGACGGATCCTCCCCCCTCGAGCGGTTCGGCGCCTTCGTCTCACGCGGGACCCGCAAAATCCGGGGTGAACCGACTCACACATACTCACTCCGCTCTCGTGGTCCCCTTCCTCTTACCGGTGGGCCCCTTTCCCCACCCACTCCTCTGAGGACGACCTCCATTCCCCTTTCGGCCATGGAAGAGAGTTCATTGGAGGAAATCGCCGCGGCGCAATCCACATCCTAGGTCAGCGCGCAGGCAACGGCTTATGGTCAGGACCATGCGGACACCATGGACCTTCATGTGCCCTTATAGCGATCAAGGCGCAACTTAGTACGCTTGGACCATTGCAAGCGCAAATCAATGCGCTTGCCCTCGACGTCAACTGCCTCAAGGGCTCCCCTCATCGTTCTCCCCATCCCTCTCACACCCCATCCCCTACCGGCTCCGAGTCCGGCTCCCCACGACTCCAGACACGGAGACATCGTGGTTCCCCCTCCTCTGCGGGCCAGGCCCAACACTCCCCCTCAGCAGTGGCGAGTGCTGCTGCCGCTCAAACCACCCCGTCTGTTGCGACAGTTCTCCCGGCCCCGGCCGCCCCTACCGTCTCTACTGTTGCCGCAGGTGCTGCGGTCCAGATACCACCATCTGGCCCCGCAGTTTCATCGACCCACCCCGGTGTTGCTTCCCAGCTTCCCGCACCGGTCGTGGCAATACGGCTCCGCCCTCTTCTTCCTGTCTTCGTCCCCCTACCCCCACAGCGGGGTACCACCCAGGCTGGGATTCCTCCTCCCACAGGGAGACCCGCTCCGCCTCCTCCACCTCCGACCTCGCGCACCCAGCGAGTGGCCACTTTACAGGCCACCATTGCACAGGCTCAGGCGGAGATCCTCGCTCTGAGACAGCCTCACCCATCACAGGCTGCCCACCCTTCTTCCTCTACCACCCCTTCGGTCCCCATGATGCAGGCTCGTTTCCCTCGACCTGCTCCTCAGCCTCTTCCCTCCTACCTGGTTATTCCGGGACAGCTGCCCACGGTCGTTGTCTCCTCGTCTGCTGGTCCATCTGCCAGCGGCCACGGCCCACAGCCTTCCCCCACCTCTGCCCCTGCAGCGACCCCGACTTACGCCGCCGCAGTGCACTCGCCTCGATCTCTCTCCCCCCGCCATCAGCACAGCAGACATCCTCCTGTGCGCACCACGGACATTCCCGAATATGATGGCACATCTCGTGTCTCTCGCTAGCTGCAGATAGCAACGCGCACACTCTCTATGATGACCACCCGTCAGGAGTTGTGGTGCGATGTGCTCGCAACCAAATTACGAGGTAGTCGTTCTCAAGTGTGGGAGGATCATTATACCCAACACCTCCGCGTGAGTGAGGTCCCCACTCTGACCGACTTTGCGGCCTTCCTTCAGGGCCGCTTCGGCGCTCGTCATGACGCCACCGACGGCTTAGACCGCGTCACCTAGACCAGATGGTCCGGGTCCTCCGTACCGGCCGACCTGGAGCGTTACATCCGGGTGTTTCAAGACGCTCGCCTTGTCTGTGACGAGACGTTCCTACCAGAGGTCACACTCACCGACCGGTTCCTCGTCAACCTACCGACTGACTACAGCGGTAAATACTAGGCCAGGAGTTCCACAAATAAGTGATGAGACCATGTGGAGAGTCATCCGGCGAGAGGTAGGTTGGGGCGCGACCTACATAGATGATCTCTACCGGTTGTACGAACAGCCAGAGGAGGCTACTGCTCCCGGGGGTATAGAGGGATAGTTGGGACTAGAAAAGAGAAATGAAAAAATGAAGGGCAAGGGAGGCAGTAGGTGGGCAGATTTTGAAGATTGCCTGTAACCCTTTCTATGTGGACTATACAGGGAATCACCAAGGTAACGATGGCAGCAAGACGTGAGCGAGTTGAACGCCAACCCCGTGTGCGAATGGAACGTCACCCCCGGTACCCCGGACCACCCTGGAACAACGGTAGACGATGGGAAGTATCTCTCCCGTCAAGTTCTACCTATCGGGGGTTCGACGTAGAATGGCGGGCCGTGACTTTGGGAAGGGACGCCGCCTTCATGTTCGTAGAATGTCGGTGGACAGGGATGAGATTCAACCGAGGACCCGGAGACGATCTGTTCTCCAATCTGGAAGTTACCGGGGCCATGTATTTGCCTGAGATCGGCTGGCACTCGTTGGAGGTAGAGATAGCACAAGGTCACGAGTTGGCACCGGTCTTTCGAAGGGCCGCCCGGACGTTGACCCGGATAGGACAATCGGTCAGGGGAAGAAGGAACGTGGGCTTACTTACCCGGGTGGAAATGGGAGGTTGGAGGGAGTTCAGGGCCCCGACCACACCGCTGAGATGCCGAGTGCCCCGTTTTATGATAGACCTCATCTTCGGAAGCCTCGCGAGGGCGCGGGAGCTGGCAGACTCAGCGATAGTCTGGGTAGGCCAGTTTCCCTACCCTACCATTGGGATGTTCTACGATGTCGCTGTGGAGCATGGGCCGTTCTCGGGAAACAGGACCTACGAATTACTAGAAGTCATCCACATCCTGATGTTTTGTGCGCCCCGGCTAGACTAGACGGGGTGCGAACGCATAATCCAAAGGGAAATCGAGATAGGAGAGAATTATTTAACACGGGTGGCTCAACTATTCGAGGAGCCTACCGAACCGGAAGGGCCACGAGGGCGAGAACGGGACTAGCACCCGCAGGCGAGCCAGTAGGGCAGATCAAGCACAGTCCGCTGCGTCCGAAGGCCACCGACAAAAATATGCCGAGTCCTGGGTACCGTGCTCGCGACGGTTGAGCTGCACTTGAGGTATGGGATAAAACTCTACCGATAGTACCAGCGGAGAGACCATATTGGGGATGGCCGGTGAGGAGATGACCGACCCGTATGTGAGGTTGCCTGTTTTTTTTATATGTGTTTCCCCCCCCCCTAAAGATTGATTGAGCTTGGATTGTTGGACGGACACTCTTCTAAGTCTATTCCCCCTCCCTTCTAAGTCCACACGAGTGAGAGACGATCGGAAGGAAGGAGGATAGAGGTCAATTGGAACGGAACTAAGAGAAAGAATGTAGGCGGATGGATGGCCGACCGAGGGAATTATAGGAAGGGGGTACTTAGGAAAGGGGAGGTAAAATAGGGAGACCTTGATGAGGGGTCTGAAATAATTATCATCTAGGACAAGGGTTGACCTGACCAAAAGGATCGGTTGGTGCCTTTTTATGAAAACAGGGGTCGGGTGCTGAAAACAAGATGGCACGATGGTTGCCTTCCCCGATCTCTACCAGCGGCCCGGAAATGCCAGTAGATGTAAAGGATGGGGTATCGGTCGTCCTCCCGGAAAATGGAACGTGGACGGACCTTGAACCAGCATATCAAACGGTAATGCTGGAAGGAGAGGATGTTTTCCTTTGGATAGAAACAATATGGACTAATGTCAGCCTGACGAGGTTGTCGCCAAGTTTAATGCATTTGGAATTCTGAGGGATAGTGGAAGTCCGGGGGTGGGTCTACTTGTCGCAAGATGGGGAGAAAGCTATGATCATAGAGTTGGCACTCGGGAATACACCGGACGAGTTGTTTAGGAAGGCAGAAGCAGAGGTTATGTGGGTTGCATGTCAATGGAGGGAAATGAAAATGGAAAAGGTAGATGTACGGGTGGAACTTGGGGATAGAGGAAGCATGAGGCGACCTGTAAGAAGCATTCGCCCTTTCCTCCTTACCCAGAATACCCCATCCCGTCCTGCCGCTTTGCACATCCATACCGACACCGAGGGTTACCTCGAGTGCCTAAAATACAAGGACAAAGTCAGTCGTCCGGGCATTCACTTCCATCGGTCCGACAAGAATCAGCCTTTCCCAAAACCATGCTACGAGAGGCTACTAATCGCCTTCGAGGCTCCATCTTTGTCCGCATGCAGTGGTACTCCCCCCGCCAGCCAACAGGCTAAGCCCCGCCTGAGAAAATTTCACACCCCGTCCAGCAAATCATCGAGCCGAAGCCCGTCACCGCTCGAACGAGAATGCTACTGCCGACAGCTCGGTGGCCTGACCTCCACATACGAACACACGACAACCTACAAAAGAGAACGATGTTTCGCAACCCGCACTGGCCGGTGCAGACCAATCCTTTCCTTTCGAAAGACAGGACGCTCGAATCCCATCATGCAAACACAAGTCCCAAGTGGGACACACATAGTACAAGTGTCATTCCCTTGGTGCACCCAGCGCTTCCTACCCATAACTCACAAATTTTCTCTCAGGACAATGAGTGTCACTCCCCCTACTTTCATACATAGTGGTTGGTTCCTTCTCGTGAGAATCTTCAAGGGTGAGCTAGTTTTCCTTGGAGTCTAGCAACTCCCTTCATTTCCCTTCTCTTCACTTGTCTGTCCTTTCATAGGGTAGGATTGTTCTTTCTTGATGACCCGTTGTGTTCATATTGGTTCCTTCAATCATTAAAAATGTGCAAAGTGCATGAGCCCGCTGGGCTCAAAGAAGAAGGGGAAACATCCATTCGGTCGGATCACTCCGCCATGGGATTTTCTTTGGAACCTGGCCTGAGCCAAGCACCAACCGCCTGCCAGGTAACCGGAGCCCTTCTTTCATACGAAGAGGAAGGGTCGACCTGCGACTTGCCCAAGGCTTCCCCGGACTGGCGAACACCAGCACCGAACGAAGGAGGGCTAAAGCCATTCCGCAAGGAGATGGCTAACCAAGTGCAAAACATGTATGTTATTCCTCCAGGCCTGGCCATGCCATGCGCCCAGCCGCCCTCAAATCTGATTTCTCACAAGGAAAAGAGCAAGCACAAGTCCATTTTTCTTATCTTTGGTTATGTACACGTCAACGCGTCGGGCGCCCCCTTCGAAATCGCAAGGGTCAGTTTAACCCCATACCCGGCATCTCCACCATTTTTGTAGGGCCAAACCCCGGTAGACTTTCGAGCCTTAGTCGACCCCACTGCGAGTCCCATTCGGCTCGGCCCGCCCACGCTCATGCTCAGGGCGCGGGCCATTCGTCCCGAGGTCACCCCCTACCTAGTGCTTTGAGATGGGTGGGGGTGGACCATCGCGCGAGAGAGCTTTGACATTGGGGGTGTAGCTCAGCCCTCACGCCAGGTGGTAGTCTCGCTGGTTGTTCCGCAACGCCGATGTTTTTGCTTCTTTGTTGTGTTCTCATGCAATTGCTCCTTCCAATACGCAAGCAGTCCAAGGGTTCTTTGAGCATTTTTCTTCTATTGTGCGTAGCATCCTTAGGCCACGCACCATTTCCCTAAGCAATGTGGTTATATGGCGTCATCGGGGTGTGGCGGAGCCGTCCTCCCCCTCGCCTCTACGCATTCCTCGGATCTCACAATTTGCTTCCCACCTTATTGAAGTAGGCCCCTTAATCTTTTCGGGGTCCTCATACGCATGCACACACAACATCACATTTTCCTTGGCACGATTGCACTCTCAATCACACTTCCAGATATCAATGCGCAAAAGTCATTCTCATGGGTTGACTCTATGTCAAGGGTCCCATAGCCCCTTCATCCTCTTTTCCTTTTCCTCTTGATGCCCAGTTCCTCTCGCCCCTATCCCGCTCAAGGCATTTCTAGCCATTACTCACCTGCACAATCCCACACAAGCAAGAAGATCCACACGGAGCAGGCATATAAGGCTGCGCGTCAGTACCAGAGGATGTGCAGTCGCTTCTCCGTCGCCCCATCCTCTTCACGGCCAGCCACCACCTCCCAGTCTCGCGGTACCACTAGAGGCCGCTCCTCGTTTGCTGGTCGTTTTCGTCACCCGGCTCGACCTGGAGCGCCATTCTCTCGGCGCTACAGTTCTCTCGAGTATGGAGAGGACGCCTCAGTCGAGCTCGACCCTACCATTGGGGACGCCCCCGAGGACATCGAGCTTCGGGACGTCATCCAGTACCACTTGGATGACGACACTGTCCCGGTGGTCGAGCGCCTGCAGATGGCCATGTCTGCCATGGGTCGTGCGCGCAGTCGGGTTGCACAGGCTGGCGCTCGCATACCCACGGTTCCTTAGATAGACCTCGCGCAGGGTTTTGTCCCTCCTCACAGAGCTCTATCCCCTGAGGAGCGTGCCGCCCTCGAGGCTCGTCGCGGCTACCTTCGTTGCCGCCTGGATGGACACACTTCCTCACGGTGTCCATACCATACTGCCTTCGATCGGCACTATGCTGACATCTCTCATTTGCGTCGAGCTCAGTCCCCCCCCGGTCCTGCCCGGCCAGCCCCACCCAATTAGCCACGATGCCGTGTGCCAGTGAGGCCTCGCACGTAGCCGGCTTCCCGACCACCGAGTCGCGGTTTGCCCCTTTGGCTACCCCACCAGAGGATCCTCAGGACATGACAGACGCAGTTTCCTCTGCCCCGTCGTCTGTCGAGGTACCATCTGCCTCACAGCAGACCGCCACATCTAGCACTTCCCTCCCGAGACTTCCGACGCGTCGCGCCATTCGCTGAGCCATCTGTAGCGCTCAACTGGCGACTCGCGATGACATTGTGTCATCTCTCCTGGACTTGAGCATTCTTCAGGCTCATCAGGAGCGGCTCACGAGACACGTCAACGTCCTGCGTCGTCTTCTCACTCAGCTTGTTGACCCTGATCGCATCCTACCCATTATCCCTATTCGCTTAGGGACATCTACGAGGGTGTACCGTGTTTTATGGGACTCTGGCTCGCAAGGAGATTTCCTTCACCCTCGAGTGGTTGAGGAAGCTCGCCTAGCTACCTCTGGGTCCCGCTCTCCTATCTCCGTTACCCTCGGAGATAACAAGACACAATGCTTCTTCGATCAGACGGTCTCTGACCTCCACTTCTTCCTCACCCTCCAGCCACCGGATAGTACCCAGGCGCCTCGGCGCTACCATTCCTCCACATAGTTCGACGTGATGGAGACTGGGTACGACTTTATCCTTGGCACTCCCTGGTCTCGTCGGTTCCGTGGCACAGAGGCCGAATGGGCGACCGAGACACTCGTTCTCAAAACGAAGTGTGGTCAGACCCATCGTGTCCCCTTCATTGGGACCACGGGCGACACCCCTCTCGACCTACCTCCCCAGGACCCTTGTCCCTCAGAGTCCCACCCCAACATCGCCTTCACTTCCCCTCGTCAGTTTGCTCACTTCATACAACAGGAGGACGCTACGTTCTACTCAGTGAACGTCATGGACCTTCTTCGCTATGATCCACTCTGTCCTGAGGTTGAGCTTATCTCTCTGGAACCAGATCCCCCTGACCCTTCCTCCATCTTTGTGGCTCCCATCTCTACGTCCACCCGTCAGCCTGCAGATACCCCCTCCACGTCCCAGGCCCCTGCGTCGTCGATTGTCGAGTCCACACATACGTCTCGCGCCGACACAGACGTTGAGGAACTCACACGGTTCACGGCAGACTTAGAGTCCGCTGTTCACGACCTGATTCGAGAGTACCGCGACGTCTTCCCTCTGTATTTCTCATACAGGGGGATCCCTCCGATGCGCGGTGTTGAGCATTCTATCCAGCTCGTGCCTGACTATCGTGTTCACCATTAGGCACCGTACCGACTCTCGATTCCAAAGGCGAGGAACCCAAGCGTCATCTTGAGGAGCTCCTTCGACTGGGTTTCATTAAACCCTGTAACTCCCCTTGGGGTGCACCTGTCCTCTTTGCTCGCAAAGCAAATGAAACTCTCCGCCTTTGCATACACGGTTAAGAACAACTATCTCATGCCCCGCGTGGATGAGTTGTTTGACCGTCTGGCAGACAACAACTTCTTCACGAAGATCGATCTTCGTAGCGGTTACCACCAGATCCGCGTTGCCGCAGAGGATCAGCCGAAGACCGCCTTCCGATCGCGCTTCGGCCACTACGAGTTCACGGTGATGCCATTCGGCCTCACCAATACACCCGTCACCTTCCAGACAGCGATGAACGACATCTTCAGGGACATCCTTGAAGAATACGTTCTCGTATACCTGGACGACATCTTGGTCTACAGTCGTACCTTAGAAAACCATATCAGACACCTTCGCGATGTCCTACAGCGCTTACGCAAGCATGACTTTTATGCCAAGCTTAGTAAGTGTCGCTTTGCCATCGCAAAGTGGACTTCCTAGAACACCATATGTCTGACCAGGGTCTCCATATGGACGACGTGAAGATCACTGCTATTGCAGAGTGGCTCGTCCCTACGTCTGCCAAACAGCTTCGCAGTTTCCTAGGCCTCACCAGCTACTATAGTAATTTTATCCAGGGATACGCTAGGTATTCCTACGTCCTTACCTCCACCCTCCTCCGGAAGAATCCGTCCTGGTTTTGGACACCCCTGTGCGAGGATGCCTTTCGCGCCCTCAAGAAGGTGGTGACTTGTGTGCCGGTTCTTCGCCTCCCCGATTTTGATCGTGCGTTTATCGTCACCACCGATGTGTCAGATTTTGCAGTAGGAGCAGTCCTCTCTCAGGTGTTTTCATCTCCTTTGGATTCACCTTATCCCCATGTTCCTCCTTTCCCCCCCCTCCTGCTGACACTGCATCTCGATTGACGCCTACCCTCCCACCGGTTCCCTTCACTGACAATCCTCCCGTTATTTACTCCCCGACCATCACGGAGGATGGGGCTGTTGAGACTCGTGTTGGGGATTTCTCGATCGCCTTCTACTCCCGTCAGCTACTGCCCGCCGAGATAAACTACACTGTCGATGAACGTGAGGTTCTTGCAGTAGTTTATGCTACTCGGCATTGGCGTCATTACCTGCACAGGGCGCACGGACAACTCAGTTGTCAAGGCTTTCCTCACAAAGCCTAAGCTTTCCCCTCGACAGGCACGTTGGTGGCGTGACTTATCCGAGTTCAGTTTCGCCACTCAGCCCATCAAGGGTGAAACGAACCGCGTCGTCGATGCCTTGTTCCGCCGTCCTGATCACAATCAGGAACCCATCCATCTTGCTGCCATCTCCATCACCACTGCTGATCAGTCCGTGATCAATGCATATCACCCTCAGTACCACCACTGCCCCGATTATCGCGTCATCCACGCGACACTGCGGAGTGGCAAGACCGTTCCTTCCTACTCCCTCGGGGAAAACGGCCTTGTGTACTGGCATGATAGATCTGGTCAGCCCACGTATTTGCGTTCCCTCCACCGGACAGCTCCGCGTTCAGGCTGTGGCCGAGTTCCATGACCAGGCAGTTGCCGGTCATATGGGCTTCCACAAGACGTTGGCTCGTGTTTGCCGCCTATACGTCTGGCCGAAGTCCAAGGACTTCGTCAAAGCCTACATACAGGAGTGTCCTACCTGCCAGGAGGTGAACAGTGCGAACCACCTTCCGTATGGGTTACTTCAGCCCCTACCCATACTCGAGGGTCGTTGGCAATCAATCTCGATGGATTTCATTGGTCCCCTCCGCCCACCCACTGAGCGCGGTCATGATGCTATCTTGGTCGTCGTCGATCGCTTCACGAAGCGTACACGTTTTGTCTCGTGCCGCTATTGTATTAGCGCTCGTGAGGTCCCGACATCGTCTTCGACCGAGTCGTGAGAGATCATGGCTTACCTCAGAGCATCATCTTCGACCGTGAATTGCGCTTTACCAGCACATTCTGGCGACGCATGCACGAGGTGTACGGATCCCAAATCCACTTTTCATCGTCTTACCACCCTCAGACGGATGGTCTGACTGAGGTCACCAATAAAATTATCGGTAATATCCTCCGAAAGTTCGTTAGGGATGACCAGCAGTGGGACTTACACTTAGCCCACGCGGAGATTGCGTACAACCACACTGTTTCGCCAGCCACGGGGATGTCGTCATTCTATTTTGACCTCGGCTACCACCCTCGCGTACCCGCGGACTTCCAACGACCATCGCGGTTGCGTCCAGACACTCATTGTCCTGCGCTTAATGATTGGATCGCCCACATGGCGGCGATTATGAAGCGCGCACACGAAAGTCTAGCCGACTCCCAGACTCGCATGGCCGCACGAGCGAACCGATCACGAATGGATCATCCATTCAAAGTCGGTGACGATGTGCGCATCGACGCACACCACTTACAGCTCGAAGCGGATATGCTTCGCAAGTTCAGGCGTCGTTTCTTCGGTCCACGCCGCATCCTTCAGGTCGTCGATTCTGATACTACTGCTAGTCCGGTTAGCTTCCGTGTGAAGCTACCTGATTACTTTCGACAGGCTCGCATATACGATGTTTACCACGTCTCCTTGCTGCGTCCTTATCGCAGACCGTCCGAGCACTTCGTCGGACGCCCGTATGAGCGCCCTCCACCTATCATGGTGGACGGTCACAAGGAGTTCATCGTTTCCGACATCGTATCTCGCCGAATGACCGACGATATCCCTCCACGCATCGAGTACCTTGTGCGTTGGAAGGGTTATCCTGATGAGGAGGCTACTTGGGAGCCCCTCGAGCACTTGAAGCACGCCAGGATGTTGGTGCGTGCATATGATCATGCTCGTCGTGCTGAGATGTCTGCCTTGCTCAGTTGACTGACCCTCTTCCTCCTCCTCCAGCTGAGAAGATTGTTGAGGATGAGCCCGCTCCCTCTGTGGTCGTTCCTCAGCCGCAGACGGTCGTCTCCGAGCGTCCACAGCGCACTCATCGTCGCCCTTCGCGTTACGATGACTGATACTTTTATCCTCTATCTTTTCTCACTGACTCACACCATCAAGTACTCCATCATCAGCTCTTCTTCAGGATGTCAGCGTTTTGCGGCTCTGCTTCGACATCGACCTCGATTCCTACTTTATCAACGTCATCGACCACTTCGACGACTTCAGTCACCTTCTCGACTTCAGCCATCTTATCGGCTTCAACTACTTTGGACGTAACTACTTCACGCCACCACCCTACCCTGTACATTTCCTTGCATCTGTCGCATAATGGTTCTCACTTAGCTGGGTCTCTTTGAGTTGGGCTCTCCCTTGGTATCGCATAGGCATTGGGACAGCGTTATCTTGGCTTCCTTGCTCCCATATCTAGCTCCCTCCTCCCCCAGTTGGTGAGTTGTGTGCATGTTTCCCTCACCCGCTGCCCTCATCACCCTAGTGTCGGCCCTTGCATGCCTTCTGTTAGGCATATCTCCACCCTATTCCAGGCTTTCCCTTTTTCATGGTCGCCCCTGCATGATGTCATCCTTTTGTCGAGCATTACCCGCCCGGATGGTCTATCTGTTAGGGTCCTTGGTTTTGTTTCGCTACCACTCTCCGAACTTGAGCCTGATGACCTATCCCACCTTCATGTGTGACTGCCCTTATTAGGAGTTTCGATTCTTAGGCTGCATTCACCCCCTCTGAGACCATCCCACTCTTAGTGGTTCAGCGACAGGACATTATCTTGTGCCATATTGCTCTTTTTCCTTTCAACACTGAGGCAATTGCCTCCAGGACTTTAGGATTGTATACTGCTACATTTCATTTTCTGCTGTTTGTTAGGATATGTATATCATACATTTGCTTTTCATTTGACATTATGTAGCTTAGGCTGCACCGCATGGACTCCGCATGGAGCTTGCTCCACATCCTAGATTTCTCAGCTTTCTTTATTGCAGAGTTCCGCTGCTTTTACGAATACCGTGTTTATAGCTCTTGCGATCCATTACAGGTTTGAGGATCGTGCAATGGACCTTTATCTGCCCTGGCCTACAGCCAGGGCCTATTTGGCTATTTGCCAGTTCGACCTGTGGGACCAGGCCGTGGCCTGACCCCACAGGCCGTGCACTCTTTCAGTCCAGTCTCGTCCTGCTCAGTACCACTGTCGGTACCAGGCCAGTCCAGTCCAGTCCAGTCAGTCCGCTGGGGGTATACCTCAGATGTTGTCTGTTTTTCGTCATTCATCATTTTTGCACTTGTTGGAGTACGTGCGGTGTTGAGTCTGCGTCAGAGTTGCGCTGTCCCTTCCAACTCCATCTCCGCTTCCTCCTTCCTCTACCCCTTCGTCTCCATCCTGTCGAACCGCCATCTCGGCGGGTCCGACACACTGGTTATCGTAGTGGGGCTTGTGGTTAGATAGATATGTAAAGGGGGAGGGCATCCATGCACCTGTGACGTTGAGCGTGGTTTTGAGCAGATGCTTCTTGTGAGCAGTAGACCAAAGCGAGTTCTTGTGAGCAGTAGACCAGAGCGAGTAATGCCAAAGTGTGGAGATGTTGACTCTGGAACTGGAATTTGTTGAAGACCGAAGTTTGACCATAATGTGTATGTCCGTATTCGGTTTGAGAGAGAGAGAGAGAGAGAGAGAGAGAGAGAGAGAGAGAGAGAGAGAGAGAGAGAGAGAGAGAGAGAGAGAGAGAGAGAGAGAGAGTTTGTGAAGCAATCTGTGGGTGCGTGGGGCGACAAGTTCCTGTGGTGGGGAGGGAGGGGGTCTATGTCCCCCCGTCCCCCACACCTCTGCCCCTGCCTGGTGTTGTGCAGAGCATAGATGGAGTAATCTTAGAGGTTTATAACATAGTTGAGAGTTCAGTGATTGATTTTGGGACAACATTTCGTGATTTGTCTTATAGTATTGTGGATAACCGAGTCTGTGACACCTAACCTCATGCCCAGCGCGACTTCCTGATCGGAGTAGAATGTGGGTCTGGAAGCGCGAAAAGGGGTGTGCCAAGGATTTTTGGGGAAGTGGGGGTGGAGTCCCATGTCAGAACTGAGATCTCATGTGGCAGAGTTTTTCGGGGGGACGGGTGCAATTTGACAGAGAGGGCGGACCACCTCAGGTCATAAGGCAGATGTCATGCGCGGGTCATTCAAGACCGTGCGATCCATCTGTTTTGAGGACGGCGGTTCATCGGAAGATCCCTTCAGGGTGGGTGTGATCCCGATGAGTCGGGTCGTCGGGCGTCGCCACGTGGCGCCGGTCGCCGTACGTTCTGGTTGGGCCCTCGTGGTCCCGAGGCTTTCTGGTTGCCGCATTGTCGGCAATTTCCGCAGCGCGTGCTGGGCCAGTAGGGGGCTATGGCTTTCCACGGGATGACCCTGAGTTGATGATACGGGAGAAGAAGACAGAAGGGAGGGAAGTTAGTGGAGATAACGACGAAGCCAGGGGAAATAAAGTAGTGAGTGTGGTCCGCGGTGGGGAAATCAGAGCACTGGGGGTCGCTGGTGGTGGCGCAGTGAAACTCCCTAGGACATAGTCGATTTTCTGTTAGGCAGGAGAATCTCTGTCGAAGGCTCTCTTCTATCCAAGGGGTGAAGTATTCCAGGTCGTACAACGACTCTGAGCTCTCGGAGCATGTCATTATGTCATCGTAGAGCTGCGAGATGCCTAAGGGCGGGTCTGTGCCGATTGCGATCACCGTGTGTGAGCACGTGCAGGCCGCGCAAATCGAGTCGCGCTTACACGTGTTCACACGAGATGATTGCTTCGTTGCTGACGTGGAATGACCACGTCCAATCAATCGGTGACCTCGTTATGTGTGGTTTGGTCGTGAATCGATGCGCGCGGACACGTGTAAGTGCGCAGAGCAAATCGTACTTACGCGCGTCCCTACAAGGCGTTCGCTGGTTTCTGGGCACACAACTACCCGATTATCTAATCATTCCATAATTTCCGAGCATGCAAGATGCAACAACACAACAGCTCGATCAGAAGATGGTAAACGAAGGCAAGGATCAGGCAGAAAGACAAACAAACAGACACGACATCCATTCATTCGTTCACACACCATATCCGAGATGGGAAATCACAAAGACAAGTGTGAGCGAAAAACCAGGTCAAAATTCCGAAAAACAGAAACGGGCAAATCGCCCTGAACCGAAATCAAAAGTTACATACACGAGACGGGAGGGAGAAAAGATAAAAGAAACAGCAACTTCGCGTCCATCAACCTCAGCTCCCTCTTCCTCTCTCTCTCTCTCCTATGCGGACAGTCCATCGTCACGCACCAACCCACGAAGTCGTCACCCCGCTTAGTCCTTCCGCACCCGTCAGGTTCGTCCGCGCCCACAGTCCGTCGTGGCCCGCGTCAACCCCGCACGTTTGGCACGAGCTCGTCGGGTCGCCCGACTCCCACTTCAACTCACCTCTTACTTCACTTGTGAACCGACCCTCACTGATCGCGCTACCCCGAACTTCCAACAGTTGGGTAGTAAGGGAGCTAACTAATCGCGCAGCCGGAATTTATAGCGTGCATGCATGCGCGAAGAACACAGAATTACAAGAACTTAGAAAAAAGATTAGAGAGGGAGCGCCTGCGTTTTGCATGACCGGGCCACGGCGTGGGGGACTTTGCCCCTCTCCACGCATCGATCCGATCGGATAGCCCGCGGGCGGCCTAGACATCACAAGAAGAAAGCGAAGGCGGGAAAGATAAAGCACAAGAAGAAAGATACAGTTACAATGGCGCCCGCCCAAAATTACAGTTACAAACACGATTAAAGGCGCCGACTAATCAGAGTTTCGTTGCAGCCGCACGAAGAAGCGCGTAAGCAAAAAGTGCCGCGTGGGCCAGAGGAAATTCCTAATTCCAAAATTCCAAAATTCCAAAATTCCTATCTAACAAAAAAAGGCGGAAAGCACAAATTCCGAAAGGAAAGTCTAAAATTCCGAGAGCCATCGGGGCTCGACAAGATTCGAAAAAGAATTAAAAAAAGAAAATAAAAAAGAACGAAGCAAATTCCCACGCGATGTCTGCGCCTAAAAGGTCCGAGCTCGAAACAAAAAGGAAGCAACATCAACATTTATTAATCGCGCGTATGACAGCGCGCCACTCACACACCCAAACAACCAATCGATCGTCCCGGGGCTGACCCGGGCCTGAACCAACCATCCGAAAGGACCCGTCACAAGAGGACGAAGAAGCGAGGACACCGATGCAATTTCCCATCCATCCCAATCTCCCGTAATTGGCCCATCCTTCCCAGCTTAGGACCCCTCATTGTCATCACGCAGAAAATCGCGCGGTGCAGAAATCGGTTCGTCACAAGCCGACGTAGTCATAAAGAGACCATGACAGAGACTTGAAACAGACTGCAGAGTTCAATGCAGGAATAGGCACAATGTTTAGACAACATGTACGTTTGGATTGAGCTGTGAAGACTGTGCTTTTAGACTTGGATAGAGAGAGAGATAGAGAGGTAGAGAAGATGTGCGTTTGTGTTTGACACACCTCTTCTAATGCTCTACCACAAGACTGCCACACCAACGCCCCTCATATGATAAACACTCGCCATTGACAGAGGCCATGGCACGACTCTCTTACACCACCTGCAGCCTGACATGTTACTATGCCCCTTAACCATGCAGCCTGACATGCTACTATGCCCCTTAACCATGCAACCATTACCCGACCTCGACGTCGACGGCCTCCCGACTACGCCCAGTTCGCCGGCCACTCGCTCCACAGCACGCAGCAGAACTGCACAAGCAGACCCATTCCTGCCGACTACACAGCGCCCAGCTACACACAAACTTTCCCTAAAAGCCACTTGGTCGCTGCCCAACATGCACCGACTGGCGCCGGTCTGCCGCCCTAACACCCTACACAACTACCGGTCTTAGACCGTGACCCTATTTTCCTCCGGCTCCAACCCCAACACAGCTCCCGAAGCCCCTCTTCAACCCCGATTTGACCTGCACCACACACCTGAAAAGGAACTTCCACTAAACGACAAAACTTTCTGGAGTAAAAACAAAAAAAAAAACAAAAAAACTTTCTGGAGTAAAGCGCAGCCTCCTGGCTGCGAACAGTAGCCACTGAGCTGCGGAGGTCTACATGTGGGATCACAGTTGAGCCCCTCCTGTTCCACTCAGTTTTCACGGATGTCCCGCCGAAGTGCCGGAGTTGCCCCGGTCCCCAGGTCAATGTTCTCTTTCTGTCTTGATTCTTCTCTCTTCTGTCGTGATCCATGATTGCTGCACTGCATGCAGTCACATCGTTCGTTCGTCCGTGTTCGTCCGTGCACGCGTGTCGACGGGGCCAGCAAAACAAACAAACCAACAAACAAACAAACACGAGTTTCGAAATTGGCCACTCTTTATTCGTGTCATCCTTGCGCCGGGGCCATGTTCTCGATTTATGCGGATGTCCCCAAGGACGGCCGCTCTTTTGTCATGATGACTGCGGTCACATCGCTCGTCCCGTCATTCGCCCCCAAGAGGTTCCTAAGCAACGCAGAAGACGGAGAGAGGCAGGCCCGACCGGCGCTATATGTTGTTTCATCATATTCACAAAGCTCGATTCTGGTCTAGGTTTAGGCTTTGGAAAAGGCGTGGTGCCTGTCCCGAACTTGAAGGCGGACGCAGCAGGTCCGGTAGAACGTCCGGTTTGGAACTTAAAGGTTGTCGGCACGCTTGGTGTGGTGGAGTGTGCCATGTTGGGTGGGTGGAAAGGTGATGACGGCGGGGGGTGCCGTCCCGTTCACACAGATCACACACACACACACACACACACACACACAGAGGGATCACTTGTTAGACGCACACACGCAGACGCACACGTAGACGCACAGATGATTTGGTTCCCGCCGTCGATGTCGGTAACTTATGGTCGAACATAACGAATCGTGTTGTATTGTAGATACGGGAAACCTCTCAGGGCATACTTGGATGCGACCGGAATTACAGGTGGACCAGTATGTATCTGATAGCAGTTACGTCCAGCTGAGGTGAAGAAGTCCTGCTGTGAACATTCTTGCAGAGAAGAGACGGAGAGCGGCAGCGCGCGGACGATGTGGCCGGGAGCGACCGGTACGTGAACGAGCGGAACGGAGCCATACCGGTCGCGGGGAAATGCAGTCAGATGACCGGCGTGGGCGAATTCTATCCCGCTCGTGGTAGAGACCGATACGTGAACGAGCTGAACCGGAAGCAGACCGGTCAGTGGGGGGAGATGCAGCCGACCAGTGACCGACAAAGCTGGATTCCGCTCGAGGGAGCGACCGGTACGAGAACGTGAACAAAAGCTGGAATGAAGTCAGAACGGTCGCTGGGAAATGCAGCCGACCAATGAGTGACAAAATTGGATGGGTGCGCTCTATTTATACTTCCAGGGAATCAACTTGGAATTCTTTTTGCGCGGACGGCAGTGGTAATTGATGGGTGGGCAGGTCTGGGGACGAGGCTTGGCTTCGCGAGGTTCGGTTCCCTGTGGTCCCATGCGGTTCCGTCTGATCCCGTTTGGTCCCGTCTGGTCCCGTTTGGTTTCGTTTGGGTGAGCTTCCTCTGCTGCGGCTTGCATGCGAACAGGGAGGGAGGGAGGGAGGGAGGAGGGAGGGAGGGAGTGGAGAGAGGAGGGGAAGGTGGAAGTTGTTGTTGTGGAAGCGCGAGTAATGGTCGCCCTCCATTTACTGTGGCAGCGGGAAGATCTCAGACGCAATCGAGCCCGTCAGTCAGTCTCTTTTTCTTTTCTAGGCCATCAATCATTTTACAGAGGAGGAGATTGATTGGACGCTGCTGGGGAGAGAGAGAGAGAGAGAGAGAGAGAGAGAGAGAGAGAGAGAGAGAGAGAGAGAGAGAGAGAGAGAGAGAGAGAGAGAGAGAGGGAGCAGCACTTGACGGAGGAGAGGAAGGGAGGGAAGGAGGAATGGGAGAGTTGTGAGTAGCGCGGAAGGCAGACGAGCACATGTGTGCGGGCGATATCGGCGGGCGGGGCGTATCGGTGGGGAATCGCTGTCTTCCCCGGGTGTCGGGAGCGCGGGTTCAGCGGGGGCTGGGGGGGGGAACTGGGAGTCGGGACCAGAACCCGGACGAGAAGAAGAGCTGGGACCGCAGGAAGAGCGCGCGCTCTTGACGGCCAAGTTGGGCCGGGGGAAGGAGGAGGGAGGGGCCAGAGGGACGGGAGAAGGAGTTCGTGGTGAAGGAGCAGCTGCAGGAAGCATCTCGCTGTCGCCCTGCCCGGTCAACGTCTTGGCATGCGGCGGGGCCACGTGTCTACTTTCGGGAGCCGTGACGTGGGTCAATAGCACACCGCTTCTTCTGGGGCAGGCCCGGAACGACAGCCGTCGAGGGGGAAACTCTTCTCATCGGCCGCCGCCTCCCTCTTCGAAAGGTCGGTAGGTAGGCACGTAGGCTTTAGGGATTACCAAGACGACAAAAAGATAAAAGAGAAAAGAGAAAAGAGAAAAGAGAAAGAGGATTCACAAAACAAACAATGAGAGAGAGAAGAAGATTTGCCCTTTGGGTTGTGCATACGTCCTCGATGCCGGCGAAGTGACTCGGATGGCCCGGTGGCCGATCCGGATCGCGATCGCGATCGCCTGTGCCTGATCTTTAGCCGTTGGTGACGAAATCTCGACTCCATCGGTTGTACATCATCTCTGGCTAGACGGCAGTCCACTGCCCTTATCCTCTCTCTCTCTCTCTCTCTCTCTCTCTCTCTCTCTCTCTCTCTATCTGTTTTCGTCCCTCTCTCCACAGCCCCTTTTCGGCGGCCTTCTTTCCAGCTCTCTCTCTCTCTCTCTCTGTGTCCGCCATTCATTCTCCACCCGTGTTTCTCTGTACATCCCTCTCTCTCTGTCTCCCCCTCCCTCTCGCAATAATGGTGGGCTGATCTCCTGGCGCCCCTTGCAGGGCACCGTGAAAATTCTTGCTTTATAATTCTGGGGACCATTTATGTTGCCTGAATTAATGCTTCCGCTAGATGTGGTCAGGTTCATTACGACCTCAGGCAGGAAATGCCGTTCATCACCATCGAACTCGGTCCCCGACAATCGAATAGTGAAGACAATCAAATAAGTAATAATTTTAAATAAATTTTCAGTCAAATAATTAATCTGGAGACTTGAATAATCAAGACAATCAAATGGATATCGAAATACAGTAATTAAGGAATCTAAATGATGAATCTGTCATTTATCCTTCTCCTCCTTTGCCGACTGCATCGACTTTTATTTGAGCGCGCAATTAATGAATCATGGGAAGAGCGGGGGCAATCGGATTGAAAAATGCCTGAATCTGGCTGGAGGTGGTTGTGGAGAGGTGCAGAAAATCGAAACGGAACTGCCTTTCTGCATCTCTGCTTAAAACACATCTAGATTCAGGAGCTTAATCCAATGCTCGTTGCTACTGGGACCTCGCCCCGGCTCTAATTTGCAAATGACGTCACATTTTTCTTTGTACTGTGAAAAGTAATTCTATTCTGAATCGTATATAATATATAAGATAAAGTAAATAAAATGCAGAATGATCAAAATGCTAGGGAGGGAGAATTTTAACTTTATCGCAGTTCATTCTGAACTACATACATCATCTGCGGCGGAAATGTCCAGATTCAGAAGAATTGTTATTCTGACCAGGTGCTACTTAGTGCGAAAAGAACCAACAAAGAAAACACACACACACACACACACACATACACAGAGAGAGAGAGAGAGAGAG
>BFEA01000034.1:2567485-2577883 GCA_003427395.1 Chara braunii
CGACGTTTGGTTCACTGTGCATACTTTCGACTTTACTATCATTATCATCATCATTGCCCCCTCCCACCAAGTTTTAATGACATTTGGCTTTGAAATTTGTTCTATGCTGATGAAACCTTGACAGCTCCAAAGAGTTGGGATGAGTCGTGATAATGATTTAGATGATGGCGGTGATGAGATTTTAGATGATAATGATAATGATGAACGGTGATGATGATGATGATGAATGATGATGATGATGATAATTTGGATGGCTTGAAGAAAACGTTAAGAGCAGGCTGCACGCATGTATAGTATGCTAATGTGATTGCGCGGCAGGAGGGTGAAATTTAGAGGTGCAAAAGAAAAAGAAAAAAGAAAAAGAAGGGACGAAAATGCGCTGGAGAGGCCAGAGCTTTGTCGGAAGCCTTGGTGTGTGTGTGTTGATGTGCTTTTGTTTTGCATTATTTTGTAAGTTCAACGAAAGAGGACAGAAAAGTTTTTTGCATCAATTTCAATTTGTAGTGAAAAGAATTCTTAAGTAGTGTTCCAACGAGGGAAAAAGGGGAATGGAAAGAAAAAAGTTACTGCTACAAAAGTGGAAAAGGAATGAAGAGGGGGGACTGTTACAAAAAAAAGGAAAAGGCAAGAAAGTAGTAGTAGTAGTAGTAGTAGTAGTAGTAGTAGTAGTAGTAGTAGTATGTCTTACGTTTCTCTTATTATTATTATTGTAGCAAATGATGTCCTTTTTAGTTTTTTTTTTAAATGGTTGTCTGCTTGTCCCTTCTATCTTTTGAAAATTCTATGCGGGGTATCCTTTGACTGCTCTACTCAAAGAAGAACTGTGCTTGGTTAGGAGTCGTGGTGGATATTCTTGACATTCCTTTTCTCTCCTCTATCTATAATTACTAATCTTATTCTACTCGATCACTTTTCTTTCTTTTATTCTTTGTATGAATCAGGTAAATGCGGTTGAGCATGTGTTCATCATCTTGATCCGCTGTCTACGATACAGCGACACACACACACACACACACACACACACGGAGAGAGAGAGAGAGAGAGAGGCGCAGGCAATTTACAGCTCCTGTTCAAGTTTGCTTTATTCAGACTGCCTTATGTTGTTTTCCTTCCTCTTTTTTTTGTTGATTTTTCCTTTTTGATGACAGACTGTTTTGAAGGAAGCTCATCAGCTGAAGGAGGAGGGCAATAAGTGTTTTCAGTCCAAGGAGTTCGCCAAAGCCCTGCAGTTTTATCAGCGGGGAATAGATCTTATCCCTGAAGGCCATGCAGACCGCGCTGTTTTTCACAGGTGTGTAGCACATCTGTAATGCACTCTTTCCTTGTTTCTTCATGTTGCTTCTCTCTCTCTCTCTCTCTCTCTCTCTCTCTCTCTCTCTCTCTCTCTCTCTCTCTCTCTCTCTCTCTCTCTCTCTCTCTTGCTCGCTCGTTTTGTGGTGTATGTGTCTGCCGGGAGGAGGGGGAGAAGGGGCAGGAAGAGGTGAGCAGACATTTCCCCCCCTTTAATTAATGTATGCATAAGGATTGGAACTCTTGACCTGTTGATCAGCATTTGTGGCTGGGCTGCGTACCACTCAGCCAACACGTAATAACTTGAATGCATTCCATGTGGGGTATTCGTGGAGCCGCTTATTGAATATTGCTGCTGCTGGTGTCCTCTTTCCATTTTTCAATGTAAAAGGATTTTTGCATTTTCGTTTCACTGTTTCCATTTTGTTTTTTTTTTGCTTTTTTTTTTGGGCGAAAAGGCTAATTCTTTCAAGTCTAACCAATTCAATTACCTGTCGATTCTGGACAGGACGGCCTTTCAGGCCTTTGTTTTATTGTCAGTATAGTATTACGGGGAACCCCATAGCAGCCACGTCCGTGCTCAACCCTTCAACGAGGGAACATGCACCAGCAGGTGCGACACCTGCTACAGCAGGCAGGTGAGCGATACCGGCCAGGGGTGAGCCGGTGGCATCAGGACCGAGTTTTTCCTTCGATGGGCCAGTCGCTGTGCCTCCCCTCCGGTCCCCTCCACCTATGAACATCAGCAGTCTCTGTGGAATTGTATTGCAAACGACTTTGTGCAGAGGGTCACCCAAGAGTTCCTTAGAGAATCGGAGATAAAGACACAGAATAAAAAAGAATCAGACTAGGGCACCCCCCTTTAAACCCCCTTAAGCCCCATTTATACCCCCTTCTCTGCCCCCAACAGACAACACTCAAAAGCAAAAAGAGCCCGAATTTGTGGTGCTTTCGGTGGGCACAGAAAAGCCCCACCAGTGGGAAAAACAACCAAAAAAATTCCTGGAGTTTCTATGTCGCCGGGGTACCCAATGCAGGCAACCGGTGCCCGGCCTGCACAACCCTGCAGGCCTGGTGGCCTAGCTTTTTTCCGTTTTTTTCTCCATTTTCAAAATTTCACCCTGAGGCAGGACTGCATGTTGGAGTGATCGCCATCCTCCTCCTCCTCCTCATCATCAGGATCATTATTGTCATCATCATCATTCTTTTTGAGGGCGCCGGGTGTCACCTGGAACCATCGGGCTGCGTATCGGGTGGGAAAATGCGTGCTGCAACCTGGATACTGAGGCTGCCTGGGCCCTTACTGGGTGACCCACTTACGGGCAGCTGGGCAGCCTTCCGCGCGGGTGTGCCCAGCCCGTGTGCACGGAGAAATAACCCAGTTCTTTCTTTCCATTTTAGTTTACCGGGGGCGCCCCAGGCATGAAAAAACTCCGGGAACGGTTTCTTTCTTCCCATTTCATCAGAGGGGCTTTTCCGTACCCACCAAAAGCAGTCTAAATCCGAGCTCTTTTTGCTTTTCCGTGTTGTCCGTCGGGAAGTGGGACGGCCGTACAAATGGGGCTCAAAGGAATCTTAAGGGGTGCCCTAGTTGCTTGATTTTCAAGTTTTCTTTGTATCCTGAATTCAGTAAGGAAATCTGAGGCCACCGTCAACCCAAAGTTGTTTGCATTTCAATTCTCCAGCTGATTTTGTTTTCCATAATTATGATTTTTTTGACTTTTCATTTTTTTTTCCTTTTGCGCTGGGGCTGCCTAGTACCCTTGCCCGCCCGGGCCGCTGCGCAGCTGCCCATGAATCATTATAAAACGGTTGCCTTTTGTTTACGAGGCAGTGAATCCATTCTGTTTTCTAATTTGTTTTCCATTTTTTTCATTTAAAAAAATTAATCTTTTTTTTATTATGAGGAATTGTATCACTGCACCATCCATCACCTTTATCACAATCGGCTGAGGAGGGGGTGTGGGTTTTGGGGGGGCGGTGGTAGCTGCACATAGTTTTATATGGTGACGATTCCATGGATTGTTTGATTTGATAGCGTGAAGGAGGACAAAGTTTACAATCAACCGCTTTGATCATGCCGCTAGGCATTTGATTCAAGCATTGGACAATGATTCAAAGACTTTGTCGCATTTCTTCAATGCGGACACAATAACGATCATAACAATCTCCTTGTGTACGCACGGGGGGTACATCAGATTCTATACCGCTCAACGCTCGGTGCTGCAAAGCTTCGTGGTCAAAACTAAACCAACAGAACACTGATGTGTTTAGAGAATACCTACACCGAAATTGCTTTCCGGTGAAGGGAAAGCTGGCTTCTTCTTGTTTCTCGTTTCTCCCGTCTCCATTTTGTTTACGTTTACAACTGCAACTGCATAACTTAGTATATTCCACCCCACAACTTCATAACTTTATTATATTCCACCCGATTGCCCTCCCAATTCCTGATCAACCGAATATGCAGTTCTGACTCCCAATGCTTTTTTATGATTTTATCCCCATTGTTTTCGTAGTTACGCGTTTACGCTGTCTCAATCCTTATTCTAGACAGAAGACACTTCTTTTAGAAGATACCTTGCTTTGCTCTGCCTTGTTTTTTTTTTTTTCCCGAAGCGGGGTGAAGGGGGAGGCTAAGCTGGCTGTTGCTTTGCCGTTTGTGTTGGATGAACACTTGCTGATGTGGATCGAAACTGGATAGGAGAAACTTCTATCCACATGAGATCGCATGTGGTTAAAAATATCGAGACAGACTGACGTGGCACTTGTGCTCTCACCTCTGGTTCCTTTTAACTTTCAGCAATCGTGCCGCATGCCTCATGGAGATGAAGCCCGCACAGTATGATGAGGTGATTCGTGAATGCACTCTGGCGCTGAATGTGTCTCCACGTTTCCCAAGGGCCCTCATGCGACGTGCAAAAGCGTACGAAGCGAAAGGACGCATAGCTCTTGCACTGGCTGACGTCAAGCTGGTTCTTCAGGTATGTTTTCCAAAGCACTCGCGTCCTCTGCCTTCACTTTACTCATGCTCTCTCTCTTTCTCCCTCCTCCCCCCCCCCCCCCCCCCCCCCCCCCCCCCCCCCTCCCGCCTCTCTCCCTCATGTGTGTGGTCGTGCCTGGTTGTGGATTGTGTATGCACTGGTGTCCTTGTTCTCTTGTTTCTTCGCTCCCTGTACCCCTTCCTCCCACCCCTCCTCTCTCCCTCTCTGTGGTCAACTTTTGTTTTATCTGTTCGCAGCCTGCCTTGCTTGGCCCATACAGCCTTTGCTTGCCCTGAATTGGTTTGCTTGCACACTGCCATTTCCAGAGTGCGAGCTCTCTAGTGAAGGAGAGAGCATTTCACTGTCTGAGCCGTTCTCCCCATCTGTTCTGATTGGGACACTCATATGGTAGCGGTGGGGAGAGAGTCATCATGGTAGGGGTAGGGGACTGGTCGTCGTAGACTCGTAGGGAGGGTAGGGGGGAATTGGGTGTGAGGTTTGGCCCTGTTGCGGGAGAAATGTCTGTTAAGATAAGTTAGAATGGCACTAGAAGATTAGCATGATGGCCCCTCCACGAGGGCAACACAGATTTTCTTGAGAAATGGTCCAATTTATGGACAAGGAAAGAACAGGAAAGGATGTGGTGCTTGCAAGCTGGTGTCTGATTTAAGATGGGGAAAACACTTCTTACTTTTTTTTTTCCTAATAAGGAACATTTTTTTTTTTACATTTTTAATAATAAGGGAGTTCTTATTATGCCGGGACCAATGGGCATAGAACATACAGAATTGAACCAGAAAAGGAAAGCAAATGCAAGGGTTGCAAGGCCTCCAACCTTCCGGTTCTTTTGGGTCAGGTGTATCAGGATTTGAGCTCATGATGTGATGATTGTGAACAGCTGTAAGTTTGTGTTGTAACATTCAGTGCCAGGGCTGGGTATGATGAGAAAGTTTCGTGAGATTGAAATTTTCTTCTTTTCACATCTGAGAAACTGATCATTCTTAATGAATTGGATTTATCTGGCAGAGTTATTTATGCATTAATTAAGACTATTATTAACCTATTTGTCATGCTTGCATCGTTTTTTTTTTGTTTTTTTTTTTTTTTTTTTTTTTTTTTTTTTTTTTTTTTTTTTTTTCCTAGAGGTTTGTGGTTCGGAAGTTCTGTCCCACCCCTTCGATGGTGTGTCTGACCATAGCGGAAACCTGATTGTTCGGTATGCAAGTGCAGAATGAGCCAGCCAATGAAACTGCAGTGGAGCTTGATCGACGGCTGAGATCAGCTGTCGAAGCGAGGATGATACGCAACCAGACTGCGGATGCTGCAGCCACGTCTACTGCTGCAGTTGTCGAAGAAACGGCCATGGCAAATGGAAACGAGCTGGGAGTGAAGAGCAGCATGGTCACCAGGATGAGGGCCGGAAACCAAAGTGGTGCCGTTCCCAGCGAGAGCATGCGCGGACCCTCGTTGCCACCAAGGCCAGCGTCGAATACCAGCAAAGGCGGGTTGAAGGCAGGAGGAGGAAATGTGCCCGCAGCTGCTACAGTGAAAGCGGGAGGAGCAGGAGCGGCCGCTGCGAGGGCAAACCCAGGGCCGGAGACGCGCCTTGCAAACGGGCCGGCAGTAGCCAATGCAAACAATTGTGGCTCGTCAGACTGTCTGGGAGCAGCTTTGGAAGGGAGTAATGGGAGGAGGGTGGTACCTTCCAGTCAGAGTCAGCCTGCTACCCGTGCCGATGTATCAAAGGCTACGGGCACGGAGGCAGCAAGCAATGGAAAGCGAGCCAAAGACAAGGCCGCGCGCGGAACGGTTCCACTGAAATTGTACTATGGCCATGACATACGACTTGCAGAGATGCCGGTCAACGCTGGGTAAGTCTCCTCGCTTACATATGCGCCAGTATCAATTATTTATGTTTGTGCTAGTTTCGCCATCCTCAAAACTAGTTGCTGCTGTTGTCCTCAGCTATTTGCTATTTTTGGCTCAATGAGATTCTGGTGTGGACTGCAAGATGAGGTGCTGCACTGAAATTCCTCCGTCTATTTGCAATGAATTGGAGGTTTCAGGCGGGTTGTACACTAACTGGGTGTGGTTGTGTTTCTTATTTCTTTGTTTTGAGCCTTGCGGGACTTGATCCCATGACCTGTAGTTTGTGTGTGTTGTTTGTTGGGTTTGAGCCCTTTTGGGCTTGACCCTTAGATCTGTCGCTTGTAGTCTCTATCTAGCAATCTTAGGCCTCTCACCCTTTGTTGTTTTGTCCTTTTCTGCTCTTCTAGAAATTGGTAGGTCCGTAGGCCTTTTCTTGGACTAGATTCCCGTTGCCAGTTTCTGGTCTAGATATGTGCAGGTAGATCTTGACTGTTGGGCTGTAGCGGATTGCTTTGGACGACCAGATAGGAGTTGCTGTTTTGTCCGTCTTAGGTCTAGGAGAGCCGGGGCTGAAGTAGGCTGGGCCCGACTAGTTTTGGGTTCTTTTCTCATTCGGCTGGTTGGACGGGAAGGAAACGAGCAGCGCTATTTCCAGCGCAGGTGCTCCTGCTTCATGAGATTGGCGGGCGCCCATAGCTGGGGTTGCCCCGCTCCTGAAGCCAGCGCAGGGTGACTTTCTCCCCCTGGTGCTGGTCTCCTCCTCGTGGTGAGGTGCTGTTTGAAGGTTGGAGGTGCTGCCATCTTCAGTAACTTCGAAGGCAGCCATATCCACCTTCTTCATCGTGCAGAGGGATTTATGTTCTTCTTCATCTAATGTTGGTCTTCTTCTCCATGGGAGCTACGGGCTCTGCTAGAGGGCAGGTGCTGTGGATTGTGTCATCTGAAGGCGCCAGATCAGCGCCTGTGACCTGCGGACTTGCGGGGTCTGGGCCCCATGATAGTGGAGTACCATACCCGGGGTTTGGAGGTGGAAGGAGGGAGTTGAAGGCTCCATGAAAATTCGTCGATTGCTGTTGGGGAACTGAACGGGGGTGTAAGTGAAGTCGTGGTTGAGATTCTTGGAAAGATGAGCGGTGATTGATTGGAGGTGGAAGGGGAATTAAAATTGAAATTCGTAATTCAATTTTATCAATTTTAATGTGCATATTGTGGGCTTCCGTTGCGCAGCAGTTTCCGGATTTGTGTGGATTTCTCCCCTCTCAAGTCTACTTTGCATTGCATGCATGTATGGGGGTGCGTGAATTCGCTGTGGATTGTAATTCAATCAGGCACATAACATATCCAAAGGACATTTTCAACAAGTCTTGCTTAGCAGCATGTACCAACTCTCTCTCTCTCTCTCTCTCTCTCTCTCTCTCTCTCTCCCTCCCTCCCTCCCTCTCTCTCTCTCTCTCACTCACTCACTCACTCTCTCTTGCGAAAACAAAGGACGTTGGGTAGGTCTTGCGTACAAACACGCATCTCAACTATTTGCTATTTTTTGTTGTTCAACTAGATTCTCCGTGTGTTCATTGCAAGATGACGAGGTGGCACATCAAAATTCCCGTGGGGTTGTTTTGTCAATTTCAGACTCTTTAGCATAGGCTATAGCATCCTGCAAAGGATAGAAAATCATGAATTGCAGGGGAGGAGGTATATCAGATGCTATAGCATGCTGAAAAGGTTAGCAAGGCATGAATTGTAGTGGGGGACAGATGAAAGTAAGCCAATTCAGTTGCCCAGAGCAGGCCAAGCTTTCTCACTGTTCGATCATCTCGTATTGTGGTGGGTGTGCAAGATGATGTGGTGCATGGAGGCAAAGAGCTGTCGATGATGTGGTGCATGGAGACAAAGAGCTGTCAATCCAAAGGGTGTTGTCCTATCAATATCAGAATCGAGCATATAGTCCTTAGAAAAGATTGCAAAGCATAAATTGCAGTTGCCCCGACGTAAACTGGCTTGTCCAGCAGGTTCGAACATGCTAACCTCTCATGCAATCATCTCAGTATCAGCGGGTGTTGTCAGTACTGTTCTTATGGTTGGTAGGCTCCCTTCCTGCCTACCACTCACCGGGCAGTTCTCTATGATGATATGTCCTACCATGGGGGACGATGAAAAGTCAGAAGAACACATCAGAAATACCAGATGGTAGAAACTGGGTGGGGCATTCTACCGGTAGTCTGCGGTAGATATAAAACTATGTACATATTTGAAAATGTCGTAGGGGGGGGGGGGGGGGGGGGGGGGGGGGGGGGGGGGGGGTGAATTGACTGGATGGATTCCAAGGGTTGAAATGAAAATGACACTGGTGAATTGCCTGTTTCCCCGCAAGATGAGCTCTGCAACTTCAATATCTCCAAGAAAAACAAATTGATAGAATAATGGTTTTCTCACACCAGGAGCATCGTCTGAGCAGAAGCTAGCCATTAGAAGTGTGTAGAGGGAAGTCTCTTCTAGTGCGAATATGCCCAAAGTGTGGTGTCTTGGCCGACCACTATGGGAGTGGTTGGGTAGCATAGCAACCTTGCTCTGGGGATTTCGTCCATGCAGCCGCACAAGGGCTGAGCAGGCTTAGCGAATTGACAGCCAGTGTGCTATAGCTCCACACAGGACACAGAGGACTGCAGCCAAGTATAGTGACCGCTGACTGGGACAGGCTCACAACTCGAGCAAGCAAAAGTCAGTGAGCACTAATGCGGCCGCACTTGTGCGCAGTCCTGTGTGTCGAACCAGTTGTGACAGGTGCATTGTTTGTACTCTTGTGCGATGAGTAAAAATGGGTCGAAAACGTCCTTCCTTGTTTGCCGTTCGGAGTCTCTCATGCATGGAGACACAATATGAGCCTCCTGTATCTGATTTAGCAGTCGTTGGGTATCTGATCCATGACAACCAATTTGTATTGTCAACCTGTCTGTGCATCAGGTTTGGGGAGTTGAGAGATGTTGTGAGAAAGCGGTTCCCATCTTCAAAGGCAGTGCTGATCAAGTACAGGGACAGTGAGGTAAATGCCGAGGAGACGCTGAGTAAGCCCCCTTAGAATACAAGTTTGAAGTTTTGAACCTTTGGTATTAATGCCTACAGCCTTCGTATTATCACAGAGTTCGAACCCTTGAAATGTCCACCAGGAGGGGGCGAGGGGTCGGGATTGCCTTTTACCCTAGCTTCATGTTCACATTCACCCGAGCTCAGTTTACCTGTTGGTGGTTAGGCAAGTGATCCCCAACTCTTTTGCGGCCGGTCACAGGTTCTATTCCTCCTTTTGAGTTTATCTTGGACTTGTTGTTTGTTAGCAAGAAGCAAAATGCATGGTGAAGCTGTTTGCATGGGACATCCAGTGCAGACTGCGCGTCGCACAGGAAAGTGAAAACTGGGACTCTCTGTGCAGCTGAAGGAAGCGGGTAATGACAATAGTTTTCAAGAACAAGGATTTGAAGTTTGAGATCATGATCTGTTGTTTATCTGTACACTTATAGAAATCGTCAACATGAGAATTGGCCGATCCGGGCCGCCCACGGTCCTACCGACCCGACGATCTGGATTTCCGCACGATCTTAAGACTTTAAGACTTTAAAATTGTACGATGATCCAGGCCGTCTGGCAGGGTGGACGGCCTTGATCGTTGTGCGATCTTAAAGTCTTAAGATCGCTGGACGTCAAACGGCCCAGGACTTCGCTCCCTCGCTAGAGTCCAAGGGTCCGTGACTTCGTGTGTGCTGTGTTGCAAGGCTGTGCTTGAAGGCCCCTCCGAGGTGACTCCATTTCCGCCCACCTCCCCTCCGCCTCCCCCCACCATCTACTCTCTCTCTTTACTCCCCCACCTCCGCCACTTCTCCGCCTCTGCCACCTTCCGTCCGGCTCGTCCCACCATCTCCCCCCGCCATCTGTCCCACCAACTCCTCTCGGCCTCCGCCTCCCTATCCCCTCTCTCTCTGTGTGTGTGTGTGTGTGTGTGTGTGTGTGTGTGTGTGTGTGTGAGAGAGAGAGAGAGCCCGCGGCATGCGCCACCACCTCCGGCCCCGGCCTCCGCCCACCTCGGCCCGGCCTCCACCCACTTCCCGTTCGTCTCCACACACCTCTGCCCGCCTTCGCCCACCTCCGCCCACCTCCCCTCCGACTCCACTCACCTCGCCTCGGTCTCCGCCCACCTCCCGTCCGCCTCCCCCCGCCATCTCCTCTCTCTTTCCTCCTCCACCGCCGCCAATTCTCCTCCGCCTCCGCC
>BFEA01000034.1:2579698-2592222 GCA_003427395.1 Chara braunii
GAGAGAGAGAGAGAGAGAGAGAGAGAGAGAGAGAGAGAGAGAGAGAGAGAGAGAGTTTTCATCGGTCGGTTGCCTCCAGCCTTCTTGCATCACCTGGCGCATTTGCTTTTGCGAGCGAAGCCGCAACAGGTCGCCTAGTCAACAGTTATTTGTGTAGCATTCAGCCACCAGGCAGTTGGACGAAAGAGATGTTATGAGGAGGCCAGGCGCAGGAAAGAGAAGAACGTGCAGGGTTGTGACACTTCTCGAGCATGCGGACGTGTAATTATGTAATCCGACACCATCTCTGGAACAACTCTTCCACCCATGCTCAGTGAACCCTTATTGGTCTGTCGTTGCATCTCCCCTCCCCTCCCCTCCCTTCCCTCCCTGCCTTCCTATATCGGATTTGGCAGTGTCGGGATCTACATGCTACTGTTTTTTCATACATTTTGCCATTTTCAGTCGACAAATGAAATCGGTTTTAAGCTGTGGGATACCATGCTAGGCACCCACGCTGCCTCCGTCTGCCTGTAATGCCCGACCGGGCAAGGTACTTGGCAGACCCAGTGCAAAATAAAAGAACAATAATAAGTATTAACAACGAAATTCTGGTAAAGAAAATGGTGTAGAAGACTAGAAGTGCATTACGAACAATTTTGGCTGATGGTCATTGGATTGGCTAATGAGCCTGGCTCATTCCATTGGGTCACCTCAAACTAGGTAAGGGATGCTGGGCGTGGTTCCCAGCAATGTAATAATATGCTTTTGTCGGGAAAGAACGCAGTTCGTTATTGGGTTGAAGATGAACAAAAGAAAATAATACCTAGCCCATGTGGCTGACTGGTACACCCATATAACTACTGATAAACAAACCTGTGTATGAAGTAGCTCTCAGTGACCGGTGTTTGTGATGAATGCTGCACCGATTGGCATGACATTTGCCAGCATTCGGGCTTTGTTGAGGGCAAGGATCTTTGTGCAGAAATTCAATGCATAGCTGGTTGTTTGTAGAGCGGAAACAAAACAGATTGGAAAAGGAAGATCAAGATTTAGAAAGAGTGATTTAAGAAGGGAGACTACGAAAAACAGATTTGAAAAGACGGATGTAAGAAAGAGAGAACTAAAGAGACAGATTTAAACCACCAGTACCTTGGGTCGTCTTTATCCCATTTTGGATTTCTGCTGCGCACCAATAGAAATTGAACAGGCCCAGTTTTTGTTTTCTTTTTCCTGCCCGGCGCCGCCAGCCATTTTGGTCTGATTGTGCAAGCCCTGAAGGACCCGGTGTGTTGATGGCTGCGTCGGAACAAAATGGCTGGGAAAGGTACTTGTGGTTTAAAAAGTCAATTGTGCATGATTGGTCCTGTATGTAATAACACGTGGAGTTACCATAGAAGTGCGTCTACGGTTTGTGCTCTCAAAGTTTTCCATGGTATCTGTTGCCATTGCAGGGTGATCTTGTCACCATTACTTCGCGGCAAGAGCTGAGATTGGCGGAGGCATGTGCTTCTGTTGCATCAAGTGTAGCCACGGCCTCCTCCACTGCACCTCCGCTGTCCAGTGTTGGTGAGCAAAGCTTGTCAGGTTCACCACCCACTGAGCCGTTGATTGCACAGACGGGGTTCCAGCCGCCATCAACCTCTGTCACAGACAACAGCACATCTGCAGTTGCAGGCCCACTGAAATCCGGTGGCCGAGATGCCTTGCCTTTACTGAAGTTTCATATCGTGGAAGTGCCACCAGAGCAGGAACCCTGCATATTGGATGATGACGAGGAGGTCGACAAGGAATCAGTGGAGGATGTGTCTGCTGTCACTGGGCCCGTTGAGGCTACGGCCAATGGTGAGGTGAGCAATGGCGCACAGGACGCTGGTGAAAGCGGTAAGGATTCTGTGGAGGAAAAGTTGCAAGACGGTGAAGACAGAGGAGGAGCCAAAGGGTCGGATGCACAAGCAGTCAACAACTACCATGACCGTGAGAAAATGTCGGCTGATGCGGATGGACCTCCTGGTGACGAGATTGAAATTGATGACTGGCTGTTCGATTTCGCGCAGCTGTTCAGAAACCAGCTTGGTAATTTACTAATTTGAAATTTCTATTTTCTTTTGTCTATGCCCTTTCCGCCTTATCCTATTCGTATATATGTGACAAAATATAGTGATAGAGAACTGCCCGGTGAACCGTAGGCAGAAAGGGAGAACAGAATAAGCAACAAGGGGGGGGGCTGTGACAGACTGTTCGCTGGTTCTGCACCGACTCATCAGGAGGCTCTGAAACTCTGGCGAAACAGTGTGTCACAGCCCCCTGTTTCTTGTCGTTTTCTCCATTTCTGCGGACAGCTCAGCGGTCATTTCTCTATGATGATATGTATAGTCACAGAGAACTGTCCGGTGAACTGTATGGCAGAATGGAAGGAAAGGACAAGAAATGGGGGGCTGTGGCAGTCGGCTTCGCCGGATTCCTCCTACTGTATGTATTTGCAGTCTATGGACTTGATTGCTCCAATTTTAATCATCGATTCAAAATCGGTCAGCATGTGTGGATGAGTGCCTGAAATCTCTCCCTCTTTTGATGTCTGAATTAAATGCAATTTTTAACGCATTCACAGCTCTTCAGATGCTGTGCGTTCGTCTACCTAGGCTACCGGGACTGCATGGGTGTGCATGCCCAGCTGGGCACCTGTCCAGGTCCCATGGCCGTCCGCCCGGATGGGGTACCCGGGGCATGTATCTGGGAATTCTTTTCCCCCTTCTGTGGGGATTTTCTGCACCCACCAAAAGCAGCCTAAATCTGGGTTCATTATTTGTCTTAAGTGCTGTCCGTGGAGGGGGGCAAGGGGGTGCCTTTGATTTTTCACTTCTTGCCATTGTTTGTTTTATCTTCGATTTCTTAAACCACCACTACCTCCAAGCCTGTTTTTGCCGGCCCTGATTTTCACTGCGCACCGAGTTTTGCCGAGCCTGGTGTCCGTTGTGTTTCTTTTCTGGTACTCTTCTGAAAAAGAAAAAGAAAAAAAGCACAGCCAGACTTTAAAAAAACGACGTACTCACAACCACAAAAAAGAAAAAGAAAAAAAAGCGAACACCCCTCTGGACGTGATACAAGGCAGATACCTTTCCCAAAGTTGTGACAGTATGCCCTCAGTGAGGGCTTTATGGCAGGGCTGCCAAGTCCACGAAAAAAGAGAAGGAAAACAGAAATTGAGACTGAACACAGGGCGGGAAAGCGGGCTCATACATTCTGCAAAGTTGTAGTGTGGGCATGCCCTCCTTCACAAAGTGTCAGCAGCCCGTGGACTGCGCTGTGCCTCCCTGGCAGGGCATGAAAGCAAAAAAAAAAGAAACAAAACAAAAACAGCAGCAACGACAACCTGAGGGCATACTAACAATGCGACCCCAAATCCGCAAAATATGCGGATTTGGGAAGGGCCGGTTTGAGGTTTTGGGCATGGTTCACGTCACACTGATGTACCTTTTCAGATGGGACAAGGTTGTGGCTGTCTGGAGAAATGGGGATTTGGTACTTGGCTGGTCGCACGGCGCCATCGACAAATTGTGCAAGAACTTTTGCCGAATTTTGAAGAAAATGCAAAAAAAACAAAAAGGGCATTTGCGGTCACCTCCATAGGTGACCGCAAAATCTCTTGCCCTGCGGCTTCCCAGGCCGCTGACAAATAGGCACAGGAATAGTACATTTGCGAATTTGGTAGTTCCGTGTGACCGGCCTCTTCCCCTTTTTTTTGGGATTTTGAGAATACAAGTCCCCGTGTGAGTATGCCCTGAAACTGGCCACAATCGTAGTTAGACACTTTATTGTTAGTATTGGTGTGAGCACAACTTTGTGCATGGCCTTCGTGGACTTGGTCTTTTGTTTTTCTTTTTGCTTTTCAAAGGGGCCCACAAGGCCCAACTGCCGAGCCTCCGCTGCCCCCTGAAAAGTTTGGAAAAAGTGGGAAAACAGCCACTTTTCCCATTTGTCCCAACACTGTTGGAGGTAGTGGTGGTTTAAGGAATTCTGAGGTGACCCTCAGCCAAAAGTTGTATGCAGTCAATTCTACACAACGTACTTGTCCAGCTTTTTTTGTTCACTTTATTTTTAATTTTTATTACTTATTCTCTTGGGCTGGGCCGGCTTGGCACCCTGCCTGGGAGTCCTGCCCGGCCAGGCATGGGTCTGGGTGCATAGCACGTGCCTGGGTGCAGGGTTGAACAGCTCAAGCATTTCGCTTGGGATCTAATCAACACTTCGTGCCTCCAGGCTCAGGCTTGATTTATCAAAGTGTAGGTACTTGACCTATCAATTTTCATTTCCAAGCGGGATTAGATTAACACAATTGCCTAACGAGTAAGGGAGGCGTGCGAAGGTAGGCTCAAGCTAGCGCTTTGCGCAACTGTAGAGCGTAATGGTCAAAGCCTGCCTGACTGTGAGACCTACAAGCCGAACAGAGACGGAAGTCGGCCATAGTGATCCGGGGGGCCCGTGTGGAAGGGCTCTCGCTCAACGGATCAAAGGTACGCCGGGGATAACAGGCTGATGACTCCCAAGAGCTTATATCGACGGAGTCATTTGGCACCTCATCATCTTGGGGTACTTGCACAGTAAGCCATCTGAAGTATTTCTCTACCCAGTTTTTAAAATTTGAACTTCAAAAGGTTCGAGTTCTTCTGGAAATTCATCAACATTGGAGTGATACAGAGAAAGAAGATTAGCATGGACCCTGCAAAAGGATAACCAAGAAATGGTCAAAATTTAAAATTATGTAAAAAAAAGGACAGATTTCTCATTTGTTGGTAGATAATCGACTCGCTGCTTCCCCGTCTCTAATACTATGCTTTTTCTGGTGGCCTCTGCTGAGCATAATTGTAGGGTTAGTGGACTGAGTCTGACGTCTCTGAACTTGCATCCCAACTTTTGTTTTCCTATACGGAGCTGCTGAACGCTTACACTGTACACTCGTATGCTCTTCATGCCGCATATTCATCAGGCATTTTGACAGCACAAGATGCCGGGATGGGGTGAAAAAAAAAAGAGTGGCAACCAAATGCCGTCCGGCACAAGATGCAGCAACAATGGTAGATAGCAGAGTGGTCTTGTGATAAGACACCAACTTTTGTGGTTGCAGCTTCGAATGCAAGTCTAGGCACAAGCAATTCAGTCAGGGCCAGGCGGGCCCCATTGACACGTGTGCTCTTCATGCCGCATATTCATCAGGCATTTTGACAGCACAAGATGCCGCAATGGGGTGAAAAAAAAAGAGTGGCAACCAAATGCCGTCCGGCACAAGATGCAGCCCCAATGGTAGATAGCAGAGTGGTCTTGTGAGAAGAAACCAACTTTTGTGGTTGCAGCTTCGAATGCAAGTCTAGGCACAAGCAAGTCAGTCAGGGCCAGGCAGGCCTCACTGGTACTATGCTTATAGGTTGAGAACGTACCCAGTTTTCAACCGGCTTCATGCTTCCTGAGCATGAATACATCAATGTACTTGGGCCTGGCTGGGCTTCACAGTCAAGCTCCTGTTTACAAAGCACCAACCACTGAGCTCGTACGATACCTGCCTGCCTGTCTTCCTGTCTTCCTTCCTTCTTTCCTTCCTGCCTGCCTGCCTGCCACTGTTTCGAATGAGGTCTGGAAACGAGGCATTGAGTTACGACGTGGTTGTCCGTATGTTGTTATGTCTCTCTACCGTATGTTCTCTTTCCTTTGCTGTCCCTTTTTTTCACAGGTGTCGATCCAGATGGGCATATCGAGCTGCATGAGTTGGGGATGGAGCTTTGTGCTGAAGCACTAGATATGGTTGCTACCAGCGAAGAGGCACAACCACTTTTTGAGCAAGCTGCCCAGAAGTTTCAGGAAGTGGTGGGTGACCTACCTCCCGCATGGCAAACCACAAAATGGATGCACACATACCTTCCTTGAATACATAACTCGTTATCTCTCAGACAAAAAAAAAGGAAACAATCAGCAGCCCCAACAGGGTTCAAAAATCTTCCCTTTCAATCGTCCTATTGTCTTTTCGGAATCCTGTTTGTTAATCCTTTTTGTCTCTTCTAAATCCTATTTGACTTTTTTTACTCTTATTTGTGTTGTGTGAATCCGATTGGAATCCTATTTGTTGTTTGTTTTTTTCCCCCCTTGTTTTTCTGCATCCTATCTGTTGTATTCCTCCTCGTTTCCTTGTTGGGTTCGCTTACCCTTAGATTAGTTTCATTTTCTCTTAGAGAAGGCCTTATTAAAAACTATTGGCAGCACAGATGAGCTTCTCCTGTTTTCCTCGTGTTCTCGCAGAGAGTGGGGAGAGAAAGGAGGAATCTGTCATTTTTCCTTTTCTTAATTCTTGCGCTTATGTAATCAGAACGTGCCTGAACTTCACGTTTCGATGGTTCTTAGTTCTTTTGATTCTTTTCTTAGTTCGTGATTCAGTGCTGCGGTCGTCATCAAAATATAGTGCACTGTAATGACCAGCCAAAACACAGACTGAGAACACTGTTGATTTCTGAGTTCTGCCGCTGGAATGGATGCCTTGCTGAGATCCCCGCATTCCGCTGAGTTTTCTAAGTCTGTGCTTGTGTGTGTGTGCTTGTTGGTCTTCATGCCTGTCTGAGTGCTGGTCGGCCTGAGTGTGTGTGTGACCCGCAAGGGTGCTTGCTTGTTTGGAGACCCCTAGGGCCGGTGCTTACCTGTGGCCGTGACATTGAGGGTTGCAGTGGGCGAAAAACGCTCAAGTGGCGGGGCATGAGGCCCGCGACACTTAGGGGAGCTGGGAAACACTCAAGTAGCAGGTAGGCCGGTACCACACCAAGTAGAAGTACTCTAGGCCGAGCAGAAGATGACAAAAGTTGGCATTTAGAGGCCCAGTAGTTGTAGGCTAGGTCTAGGCGGGTATCAGTCCAACCAGTCTGAGTCTAGGGCCTGTACGCAGTGTACGGGCAATATCAGAGTCTGCAATGATGTTTCCCTCCGAAAGGAAGGAGGTAGGTACCAGTTGCTTGGAGCCCGCGCGCCCTAGGAAGTCTCCGTCCAAGAGGCAAGTAGGCCGCTATATCTCCAGGAGGATCAAATTGCCCCTCATTCTTCAGTGTGCAAGTTCGGCGACACACTGTTTGGAGCGCTGGCAGGAGGAGCGCTGGGCAGTTCAGCGCTGTAGGAGGAAGGAGACCAGAAGCTCCCACTTTGGCTATGGTGGAGCTCTACCGGTAGGAGCAGGGCGAAGAGGAATGAGGAGGAGAGTGGCGAGGTACCTACCTGGCTATGGTGGGCACCATCTTCATCACCTTGTGGCGCTAGATCAGGAAGGCCCCAGTTGGGGTTGTGCCGCACCAAGAAGGCTTCAAGGCGGGGTAAGGCATGACGGCCTGAACAGCAGCGTGCATAGCTGCTTTGTGTTGTCCTTTGCACAGAAGGGCGATGCTTTAGTAGTCAGCCATAGCCTTGGCCTACATGAAGAGGAAGGAGAAGGGTGGCCATGGCTATGGTGGACCTCATGTTGTGCCTGCAGTAGAGGGATTCGGACATTGATTCTGGTTCTTCTCGGGACGGTACTTCCCACCAGTAGAAAAAAAAATTGAAATCATGGTTGGACTGCACTTACCGAGATCTCCCCTAATCCGCGAAGAAAACTTTGAACAGAGAAGTTCGTTTGGGGGGCTGGGGGTTGGGGGGGGGGGGGGGTATTTCAGGGGTTGAGGGGCAGGGGTTGGGGGGTATATGGTGAGGGTGTTAGTGGTGGGGTTTCAGCAAGCACCGGCTTCAGCAGACATTGACAACAACGTACCTGGCTTTCTTCAAATATAACCTCCTGTCCTAAACTTTGTGGGCTGGGGTTGTTAGTGGCAGGGTAGGGATGGTACTTCCCACCCAAAAACTTTGAAAAAGGGGGGTGAGGGTTGTAGTGTTAGGGGGCGCTTGTCACTGCTGTCTGGTCCAAGTTCTCATCGATACTGGTAGGGTGATGGGCCCGGGTGCTGGTCACACTGAGGTAGGATAGTAGGGTTAGGGGGCGCGCAGGGAGCATTACCGTGGGGAAGGGTAGGGAAGGAGGCCTATCCTGTGAGGACAACCACCGGCTGCCGCTGCCAGCGATCACCATGGGTCTAGTCCTTGGCCTCAACAACACCCTGGGCTTTAAAAAAAAAAAAAAAAAAAGCAACAACAATAATTAAAAAAAAAAATCATGCGCTTTGGCCAATTGCGGGGGAACCGGCTCGGTTGACTGGCTGGTAGGACCGGTCCGGTTCCGGTTGGGGGAGGGCCCCCCGGTCCCACCGGGTTTGCAGCACTGTGTACAAGTTTTTTTCTTCTTTCTTTCATCTGTGAGGAACGAGCCCTCAAGGGGCCCTATCAGACATCATATGTTCTGGGCTAAGGCCCCAGCAAGCCGAGTGGCCGTCCTAAGTGAAGGCGGGCCTGAATATTCGTCAAAGGCCAAAATTCGACATTTTCATATGTGGGTATTCAGGCTCTCGCAGCACGCCAGTTGGTTGGGTAGACGCGTGAGCCTCACTAAGCTGCGTCATACAGTTGGCCCAGGCCTTGACAGTTGCGCCTGGGCACGTACACACAAAGCAGGGCCGATACATTGGGAAGCAGGCCATCGGCCTTTGGAAAAGCAGTACTGCCGATGCGCCTACCTGGGAGCCCTGCATGGATGCAGCAAACAGCCCAAGTCCGGAAACTCAGTCCGTGCCCAACTGAAAAGGGCCCAGGCCCTCAACTGTAGTCTCGGGCCTGGCCGCAGGGTCTGAGGCCCAACCGGAAGCTACTGGAAGCTTCCAGCCAGGCCACACGCAGCATCCAGGAGGCTTCCACTTCGATAAAAGAAGTGAGGCAGCCTAGGCCAGGCATTCTGGCCAGTGCAGGCACTGCGGAAGTGCGGCTGTGGTATCGCTTGATGCTGCGCTGACGGGGCGCGTAGTGGTGAAGTGAGGCGCTGCAGGCAGCGAGGCGCAGGCAGCCATAGCTGGGCTGCTGGGTGCCAGGGGGTAGAGGGCAATCAGGTGGTCTTCGGGGAAGGAGGCGAGTGTGGTTTCTCAAGGTCTGATGAGGGTGACGAGATACGTACCTGGTGCATGTAGAGGTTGGCTATGGTGTTGACATCATGTACATTGGTCTTCGAGAGTCGAAGTGAGCCTGTTGCGTGAACACAGCTGTAGGTAGGCTAGTAGAGTAGAGTAGGCTGGGGCGCTGGGTGCCAGACAGAGAGAAGCGACTTTGGATACTGTGTTGGTGTGGCCTACGGGCTTGAACATTGGCTCATTACATCATTATTGCTCTATTTGGATGTAATGACCTGCCCAAAACACAGACTGAGAACACTGCTGATTTCTGGGATTTGCCAATGGAATGAATGCCTTGCTGTGATTCCCGCATTCTGCTGTGGTCCCAAGTCTGTGTGTGTGCGTGCCTGCTGGTTTGCATGCCTGTCYGAGTGCTTGCCGGATGTGTGTGTGTGCGTGCCTGCTGGGTTGCATGCCTGTCTGAGTGCTTGCTGGTTGGGTATGTGTGTAACCCGCCAGGGTACTTGTTGGTTGCAAGGCCCACCGGGCCGGTACTTACCTGTGGCCGTGACTTTGGAGGGTTGCAGGGGGGTAAACATGCCGGTAGCGGGGAGTAGGCCCACGGCACTTGGAGCAGCTGGGGAAAAACACTCAAGTAGCAAGATGTGTATAAGAGACAGGAGTAGGCCCATGGCACTTAGAGCAGCCGGGGAAAAACACTCAAGTAGCAGGTAGGCCGAGCAGAAGAAGACAAAAAGTTGGCATTTTTAGAGGCCCAGTAGCGGTAGGTTAGAGGTAGGCCGGTACCAGTCCAAGTAGCCCGGGTCTAGGGCCTGTGCGGACAATAACAGAGCCTGCAATGATGTTTCCCTCCGAAAGGGAGGAGGTACCGGTTGCTGGGAGGCTGCTTGGCCTAGGAAGTCACCGCCCAGGAGGCCGGTAGGCCGCTATATCTTCAGGAAGAGCGGTGAGCTCTTCCTCATTTGCGGTATGCAAGGATTGGCGACATGCTGCTGGAGCGCAGCGCTGGTCTGAGGCAGCGCAGCTTGGAGGTGAAGGTCTGCTGGGGCTCAGCCTGGCTATGGCGAGCACCCCAGCTTGAAGGAGGAAGAGCGGTGAGCTCTTCCTCATTTGTGGTATGCAAGGATTGGCGACATGCTGCTGGAGCGCAGCGCTGGTCTGAGGCAGCGCTGCTTGGAGGTGAAGGTCTGCTGGGGCTCAGCCTGGCTATGGCGAGCACCCCAGCTTGAAGGAGGAAGAAGGGGGACATGGTAGGAGAGTGGTAGGGCACTTACCTGGCTATGGTGGACACCGTCTTCATCACCTTGTTGGGCGCTGCATCTGGAAGGCCCCGGTTGGGGTAACGCTGCACCAGGGCAGCTAGAGGCAGAGTCAGGCATAGCAAACGGAGTCAAGCAGCGACATAGCTGCTTTAGGTTGTCTTTCGGGCATCAGGGCAGCATCATAGCTGCCTTCCAGTAGTCCGCCATGACCTATGCTTGAGAGAGAAGGTTGAAGGGAGGAAGACATTGCCATGGTGGACTTGTTGTTGTTGTTGTTGGGTTGTGAGTTGAGTCAGCAGTAAGGGGGAACTTCGGACATTGATTCTGGTTCATCCATTCATTGTTATTATTATTGTTGAGAGAAGAATAAGATTGGTGAAGAGGAGGAAGGAGGAAGGTGGAGAGAGAAGGGGGAATTGTCATTGGTCTTGCTGGTGTACTTCTTCTTCTTCTTCTTCTTCTTCTTCTTCTTCTTCCTCTTCTTCTTCTTCTTCTTCTTCTTCTTCTTCTTTACCTCTCCTCTGGTCTTTATCTCTTGCAAGTGCTTTCATTTCTTTCGCAATTGGGTGGCATTGTCTTTCATTGTGAATTTGCACTTGGGAATTGACCAGGATCGTAACAATTGGTATCGGAGCGGACTTACTTGCTGGCGAGAGGTGTTAACCACCCTAACCCTAATTCCGAATTAGGTTAGGGCTGACCTAATCTCGGATTAGGGTTGGGAAGTTAGGGTTAAGTGGGGCAGCGAGGTATGGGGATGCTGCCCCCAGCGAGGTATGGGGATGCTGCCCCCACCTGGTTAGGTCATGTAAGGTCGACATTGGACCCAACCAGGTTGCTTGAGTGAATGTATGGGGTGGCGAGACACAAAGGAGGCTGATTGGAGTAAGCGAGAGGGAGTAGAGAGTGAGAGGTACTCGCACCTGGATTCTGGACTTCAGGAAGACATTGAGTGACTTTTGGGCYTCCCCTCAAGAGGGAGACTTGATCGGAGGCTGCCATATTTGCATCGGATTGCTGCAAGTTGCTACTTTGGTCTTCAGGCATCGACGGGGGATCCGGCTTTGCAATAAGGGTGTAGGAAGGCCCTCTTAGTCATGCTAGGACACTTCGTGTAGTGGTAGCTAGGGGTCAGGAGGACTTATATGAGAGGGGAGTGACTCGTTATCCATCTTTGGAGGCCGGGCCTCACAAGTAAGTGTCGTGTCACCGGGGAAAGCCCGTGGGAGGTTGCTTGGTGCTTCATGGCCTGTTGGGGGTGTGCTGGGTTCTCTTCCTCTTCTCTTCGGTCTTGGTTGTGTGTGTGAGCTTGTGGATTGCTTTCTCACCTGATGGATGGATGGATGATGTATCTACTCTAAATGACATATCTTTCTACGGTGCATTGTCTTTTCTTTTCTGAACGGCTGTAGAAGTGAGTTCTTGCTGAAAGTTGTCTTTTCCTTTTCAGCACGGTAGAGGCAGTTTGGGACCAACTTGGTACCCCTATCACGTTGGTCCTGGTCCACGGCCTACTTGGGACCACTCGAGACTCAGTGGGACCAGGCCCAACGGGACAGGACCTTTTGGGCCCAAATCTGTTGCCGTCAGTGCATTCTTTGCTGTGCTGCATCTGGGGGGACACACGGACAGCAAGGGCATTCCTTTCAAGGGGATCTTGACTGGCCTTACCGCAGGTTAGCACATACCGCCTCGCGTATGATTTAGCGACCATCTGCGCCCCTCGAAATCTCCATTGCTGCAGATTAGTCTTCTTCGTCTGATTTATTGGGTTGACATGTCCCTTGTCAGGTTAGACAAGAGGGGATCTCCAACTGATCTGATCGGGCCCGTTCTATAAATCAGACCTCTCTGCTGTTTTGTTTTATTTATTTTTATTTATTCTTCTGCTGCGTGCCACGTTCTCAGTCCAAATGATTCGCCGCTCCGGCCAGGAGTTCTACCTTCTTCTTTGAGTGGTTTCCTATTTGTTTCTTCTATCTGAATTATCTATGTCCGATATCGAGACACGTGCGCAGACAGCGAAAAGAGAGGAAAGGGAGAGAGAAGGTGTGCTGTTTGAGAGTGTGAGAAGGGGCAAGAGGAGTGTTCGTCCAAACGTCAGGAGAGAGCGGACCCCTCTTGAAAGTTCTACTGACACCCCTTCCTCCGGCATGGCGAACATCACATCTGCCCAATGGCAGGCCATGCTGGATACAGCGGACGAGAGCCAAAAACCATTCTTTCAAAAACTGTATGATGATGCCGTGCAGAGAGAAAGGGAGGC
>BFEA01000034.1:2665327-2680416 GCA_003427395.1 Chara braunii
TRKRCGCATTGCTCCTGAGACAGGCGCAAGCCATAGCTCTCTTCCCGTCGCCCACCATATCTCCTAMCTTCGTCCTCCTCCTCCTCCCGASTATCCTACCCCCTCTTCCCCATCCCTCTCTACCAGTGATGAAGATCATGTCGTCCCTTCTTCTTCRGATATTTCTTGCTCACARCCATCGCCATGAGTTTTGCACTTGAGCCAGCCATCTGTGCGCGGATTCTTCAACCTCGTCCGACCCTGCAATTTCGCCAAGTTTCTCATCCGCAGTTCAGCCCTGATCTATTGAGCTTTGCACAACTGTTTAGTAGGCAAGCAAGGTACGCAGCGGTGGAAGTAACGATCTCGACAGATTGAGGTTCTGYGGTGATTCTAATAAGAGCATCAACGTTTTTGCGTTTTTCACGATCTGGGCAAAGTGACGTGACAGTGATTGTCGTGTTCAACGGTGAGCTTTGCAATACCGGCCTCTGTCAAAGAAGCGACGTGGTAGGAAGTCTATACGAGTGGGGCGTGAGCTGGTGACAGATTRGCGGCAACAGTTAGCCATACCAGGTGAACAAGTGGCGGGCACAGAGTGCATCGACACCTTCTCTCTGCAATCTAGTACCTCGAATCTTCCAGGCCCACTACTCCCTGCTCTTCATCCTTTCCATCCTCCTTGCCGATGAACCGCTTCTCCACTTTCTCTCCCCTCTGACCTTCCCACTCTCTGGTCATCCTGGGCCGATCCTCTTACTCTGTCTTCAAATCTATCCGACAACCATACTTGCTTTCCGGCCTCGGTACCCGAGTGATTGGACTGGATTTGTAGCGATCAGTTTTTGCATGCTGTCTGTAAAGGCGCATTGGGCGCGCTATTACAAAAATGAGGAAGTGGTGTATCCAGACGAGATTACGTTTCTCCTGGTGTAAGTGAGGTCGTAAGATACAATGCGGCCACCGAACGCACCGCCTTGCGAAACTACCGTCAGCTCGTCGGACTTTTCGACTCGCCGTACATACACATCATCTAGCCACGACTTCCCGGAACCTGATAGATGGGTGATAGAGGGTTTTCAGATGCGCTTGTGGATTTTATAGTTATGAAGAGGGAGATAGACGATGGGAGGGAATGAGGCGGAGGTAGGAAGGGGCGAAGACTTGGGAGCGAGTTTCCGGTCGCGTGCACATTTACGTAGCTTGATCAGGTTCCCTAATTTATATTGAATTTGCGGGCCCGCATTCCCATTCCGAGCTTCGTAACTACAGACGTTCTTACCGTGGGCCAATTTTGTCATTCTTTGTTTTTTACAAGACAATCTAGGGGCTGTTTTTTCCATTAATTCGCGGTACCTTTTCGCCTTAGCCTTGAGGGACGGATGCGTGTCTTTTCCCCGGGGCTCGGCAATTTCTGAGACATCCCAGTTGATGACGTAGGGAATATTATTAGTCCGTAGCTGAAAGGGGGTGAACCCTGTCGATTCGTGGGGGGTGGCCCGGTGAATTCCAATTATTTGGTACACTATCTCGGACCTTTCTTCTATATCTAGATGGGTATTGAGGAATTGGTCAATGTAAGTGGTTAGTTCTGAGGCCTTACGTGTTTTGCACAGGTAAGCTTCTATATATTTTCAAAAATGATCAATTAAAAGCAATAAAATCAAATATTCACAACGGTTAGGGTTAGGTGGCACGCCAATATTTGTCGTATCCATGCTGACGCACTAAAAAGGACGCTCTACTTTTGTCGAAACTATAGTATTTGGTTCGCGGATCGGTGCCTGATCTGCGACACAGACTAGACAGTTACCGACTACGTGTCTGACATCATCACGAATATTAATATAGACCAGAACCACCAATTTCAATTGATAGTTACTTTTGTGACATGTATCGCAAAGTGAGCGACCTGCTCCTCATGAGCGGATCCGGTCCAACCGTAGCATTGAAACGGGTGTGGAACCATCAACCATAATCCTGATCCGTCTGTTTTACGCTTCTCTAGATGACCGTCGGTCCATCTGTAGTCCCGACCATCTTGGTCGGGATCGCCGAGATCGCCTCAGGCTGCCAACCGATGATGAGAATAAAAGGTTTTTTTGGGTCCGACCTTATAAGGATAGGGGCCGAAATCAGAGTTGCCTTGAGTTTTCGAAAGGCGTGATCACATTGGGGAGTCTAAATCAACGGCTGATCATTTTTTAACAAATTTGTGAGGGGTCCCGCAATTGTCGTGCAGCCCTTGATAAACCATCGGTAATATGAGGCATGTCCCAAAACCCCGTGAACTTGAGAGTACGTGACGTGGGCACCGGCGCGTCCCTCACCACTTCCACCTTTTGAGGTTCTGGTTGCAGTCCCGTGTCAATAACCACGTGGCCTGAAAAGGAGATATTCGTCAGGAAGAACTGACGTTTCTCAAGAGCAACCTTGAAACCTGCGTCTTTCAGCACATGCAACGTCCATGCAATGTGTTGCACATGCCCTTCGTTGGTGCTTGAGTACACCATAATATCATCCATGTTTACAATCACACAGTAATTAATAACGCTTTTGTGCCAGCTGATTTCGCACGAAGTTCTAGAATACCATGTTCATCATGCACTAAAACGTAGTAGCTGGTGCATTCCATGTACCCATCGGGCATCGAATCCAGTGCGACGTCCCTTCAAAAAGGACGAAGACCGTTTTTAGACGGTTTCCTTTTTGACGAGGAGGTGATGGAAACCATAGTGGACATCAAACTTGCTGAAAAACCGTGCGCGCCCTATTGCATCCAAAAGCTCATCAATCCGAGAAAGAGGGTCAACATCTTTAATTGTGATATCGTTCAGTTTTCGGTAATCAATACCGATACGAACTCCTCCCGTTTTCTTTGGTAGAATCACCACATAAAATTACCAAGGCCCAATCGCGGGTTCGATCCACCCATTAGCTTCAAACATTTTGACTCTCTGGAGCACTGCAACTCCCTGCATCGGGGAATACCGATATGGAGTGCAGCTAATCGGCGGATGGTTTCCCGTAATGATTTCATGCTCGATTACGTTCGTCATACCGATCTCATGATTACGCACGCTCAATAGAACAGTGTATCCATGCAATACATCTTTCAAGAGCTTTCGTATTTATTTTGGAACATAAGATGACAGTACAATTAGTACCGGAAATATCGAATTGGATCTCAGGCCCATCAGGTTCATGCGAATGTGTTCCTTCTATATTGGAAAGTATTGAATTGTTGTTCCTTACTAAGAATATAGTGACAAGCATTTGTGACTCCGCGGGACTGATCATTTCAGTTTATTTTCCTTCAGTATCAATCTCTGGGTCTATGGTACTCGACGTGATTTTCAATCCCGTAAGTTCCGTTATTTCTTCCATTAAATATGGAACATCACTAATTGGTGTTTCCGCATCTTCCTAGATCAAACCTACCATTGCATTTTTTGTGAGCAACGGCCGAGGCAGAGAGGCGGAAAGATCAAGATATTGCATCATTTGTTGGTATCTCCTTTGGAGAGAAAGTGTACCCTTGTACAAAGTACGAGCGGGTTCTAAAAACTCAACCATATCTGTTATATGCAATATTGGTTCTCCAGGGAAGGAGGCCGCATGGATCCGAGTTTCCCTAAGAGTGAGAAAGGACAATGAAAGGGAGAGAGTAGAATTAGACTTAGTATTCTCAGTGTTCTAACAGAAAGAGCACGCAGATGGCGGTGTCATCCTGAATTCTTCCTTGGCTCCCCGTACAAAGAGTCGAACTAACTCGTTCCACTATTCATCAGTTGATATATGATTCAAGAGTTCTGTGTAATCTTTGTCGTCATATTCGCATTCCTCAGAAGGGAGAGATTCTTCGATGTTTCCCTTCGATGAGTTATCCTCGTCCTGTATCCCGATCATTCCTATATTTACCGCTTGATCTAACATCCCTATGGAGTTTTTCATAGGTCGCACGAAAATATGAAAGAGAGGGGTCTGTGGTTTTCCTCTTGTATGAGTAAAAATGAGTTGTTTAGAATTGAAATGCAACTGTGCGCCGACAACTAGAGCCCTGGGCAATCCCAACAGTACGGAATATACGATTGCACATCGATTACCAGCGCATTTACCGGGACATACGCTCGCCCAACCTTGACTGCCACTTTTTCAATTATCCCTACGATGTTCATGGTTTCTTCATCCGTCGAGACGTAATTGTCTTTCCCAGATAGGGGGAGAATTGAGTTTAATCGTCCGGTCTTTCGAACCGTGTCAAGTGACAATGCCACATCAAATGATCCGGTATCGATATAGGCATTGAATGGTTTTTCCCACACCTTACAATCACATTCTGCACTTTTTCAAAGTATTGGCCGAACGCGGATAAAGTGATATTTGTCCTCATACGTAATCGTTGTCACGTGAGTGGTCTCGGATATTTCTTGTTTATCTGAATGATCAATGATAGCTATGGGGTTGGACGGAGAAGGTGCCGGTTCCGACATCTCCTCCTTCTTCATCAACATTCATTTGACACACTAATAGGTAAATCGTTTCTGGTTCTTTTGACATTTTTGAAAAAGTTTATTATTTGCAGTCTTAGAAATGGTTAAGAGATGACCAACCGGGACAGAGACTCGAATATCTAATGTTTTCAATTTTTGTAAGACATCAATCTCCCCTATTCAGAATTGAGGACCAGGTTCCGATCCGCGTTCCACCCATTCAAGCTCATCTTTACCATGTCGAATAGCTCCAATCAAGCCTGTCAACTAGAGGTACTTGGTTCGATCTACGACATCAGCATCTTCGAAGGAAACCACCGAAGTCGGCGCGGTTGTTTCTGAAGATATAGGAGGGAATAGAGATTGAGAACTATCCCATGGTTCTTTTGTTTCTTCGAGTAGCACAGGTACCCGTTCCTGATTGATGGCCACATGCGTAGCCGCGGGAGGAGGATGATTCCGGTTTGGAATGGGGCAGCCTCAGACCAAGTATATGGGCTGCTTGCAATTATAACACTTCACTCTATCTGGAAGAACGGCAATCTGGTGAGGCACAGGGGTCGCAGGGAGAGCAACTTGTGTCTACATCTAAGGGGCTAGCAGTAAGGGGTACGAAGAGAAGAATTAGTGTGTGTCGTTTTTTATCTCGCACTCATCAGTTTTCGCAAGACTCGCTCTAATCGATCCATTTGTGAAGTTTAAGTCTGAATAAAATGATTCATCCATTCCGATTGTTATGAGGTGGCCGTATGAATCATATGAAATAGATACAGATTGGTGACGGGTACTTACATTGATGACTGAGGTAAGACTGCAGTAACAAGAGCGATCTTGGAAGGAGGAGGAGAGGAGGGAGGAATGACGACTTAAGGGAGAGCATGGGGGATATGACTCGGCAATGGCCCACCTGGGATTTCACGATCATGGCGATCATAAAACCGCCCAATCAATCTTAGCCAAGATTGCCGCTTGACAACTACGTCTTTTATTGTAGCTCTGATATCTTCTTAACCTTGATCTATGTACTTGCGCGTATCTTGCGAATCCAACTCGAGTGCCTTGCCAATGATCGTCAGTAGTTGAGTCGTTTTGGGCGGAACGTTTTTTTTCAACTTTTCCTTTAAGATAGGATTGCGAAGGTGATCTTTGAACCAGTCTCGAGCATCGTTTTCTTCTCATCCAGACTTACCTAACGCTGTTTGAAATTTATCCACAAAGTCTAGCAACAGTTCCCTTGGTTCTTGGGGTGCGTTTTCAATACAAACCAGGCAGCGTCCTCGCTTACCTCATCAAATCTTGCTAAAAAGGTTTTTTTGAACGTAGCCCAATCTTCCCATCTATGGTGCTTAAATCTATCGTGACCGACGTTTCTTACAAGCAAGGTAACGAGTCGGGGAAGATCAACCTCTGCACAACCTTGAGCTTCTACGACTTCGAGCCATGCCTCGGGATCAGTGTCATTAGGATAGAATGAAATGCTTACCATTACTCACTGCATATTAGCGTTGGTCATGACTGCTTCTCACCTTGCCTGTTTTGAGTGATGGGAGGACTTTTTCGATCTGCTTGAGCGGGTACCCGTCCTCTTACCAACGCATCTCACTATTACCAGAGCCGACACATATCGGCTCCGATACCAACCTCATGTCCTGTACTGTCTTCCGGTCAAAGTGATAACATATGCGGAATAGGCCCTGAAAGAACAACAAAATGAGATGTGCTAAGGATTTTTGGGGAAATTGAGTATGGGGACACAAACGAAATTGAAATCCCCCGTGTGGTTCCAGTTTTAGTGAGAAATTGTCATAGCCGCGCAGAAAAGAAACAACACGCTCCACTTTCAAACGTTCGTTTAAACCACCACCGTGACTACGGATGGGACTACCGTTCCAAGTTGTAATCTCATTTGGGAAAATGACGTCAAGCGCAAAGTTCGGGGTCCGGGTGAGCGTTGGCAAAAACAAAACATTTGGGCTTTGTGGGCCTGATTGGAGGAAAAAAATAAAAATAAAAAATATTGCGGAGTTGGAAGGAAGGTCGTCGGGGAAAGCCACGAAGGGAGTGCTCACAGCGGTTGCTCCAGGAATGCATCTGCCCAAAATCTTCGATAGTTTTTTTTTTTTTCACTTCTAAGTTAGTTTTAGTGTCCTGCCCACGAAGCAGGGCGTTTTCCATGGACGATTGACAGTTGCAACCAACAGGGCACCCTCACATGTACTCAAGATTCTGTATCCAGCTGCTTTTACGCCCAAAGTGTCGTCGTTGTTTTTGCTTTTTTTTCCGTACAGTCGTGTGTGCTAAGGGTTGTAACGCCCGTTGGTAGGGCACATTTTCTCATTTGTGTCCAATGTTCTGTATCCATCTGCTTTCACGTCCAAAGAGGTGTTGCATTTTGTTGAGGGCATAAATGCCCTTTGGTAGACTCTCACGTGTACGCAATGTTCTGTATACGTCTTTTCTATTTTTTTTTCTTTGTTTTTTTTTTTTTTTATCGACAGGTACCAGAAAAGAGAATACAATGGGACCCAGCCTCAACAAAACTCGATGCGCAGTGAAATTCATGGTCGGCAAAAAGAGGCTCGGAGGTAGTGGTGGTTTAATCCAAAAAGTATCTATGCACTTCCATCTGAGCTATTCGACGTCTTTTCGAGCGGAAAGGCAGGGGTACACACGTGAGATCTCGTTTTCAAATTAGGTCTCGGCGTCGTTCGCTATAAAGTCCATAATCCGATGTGGATGGCCTCAACTGGGTTGCCTTTTCCTTGTGTTGGTCCTCGCCACGTGTCCGATAGTGGAACCCCTTTTCCCGATAACGCTCAGTGCAGCGACAATCGCTGCACAAAGCGCTAGGACACTAAGGTGCTATTGTCGTCCACAGGATGACAATCCAATCGTTAAAACGCAATAGCAATGAGTACGGGGGAAAATGAGTATCGATAATGACAAAACCAGCACCTACGAATCCTGGCCACCTTGTTTCGGGAGGAAAATAATAGCGCCCTCCAATCTTGGTCGACGCCCGCTCGGACCGGGACATTTTGTCCACATGGCATAAGGGAGGGAGATGGCATATACGTAATCAATCCGTTATTCGATTAAAGAAGCAAACGGATATTACTTTATGCATTACCTTTCATCCATTCCCGCAAACCAATCCAAGGCACAAGTCCATCCAATCCAATCAGTCGGGAGAATGATCATCCTTCATTAGTGCGAGGAGTTAAACATTCATCAAAGTGACCATATCAGATTCTTAATCCGTTCCCACCGTTGGGGTCACAACTCAATCGATGCATATGTGTGAGAGATCACTCATGCGTTAATCATCAAATACCGCGATGGATGGATAAGATTTATTGATCTTGTTGGTCTCTTTAGATTCAACGATACCCGTCCCGCAAGATTTGATTGAATCCAACGAGCCGAGCAGGTCAGGACCTCAAGAACTGGCAAGGGCGAGAAAGTTATTAGAACATTCAAACATTTATGAAGAAAAGATCAAAAGAGAAAGAGAGAGAGGGAGGTGGGGGGTAAGGTCAAAGGAGACAGACAGAGTCGTTGTTTGACCGAAGAAGGAGACTAAGAACAAGGAAGGAGTTATGAGCACACAAATAGATCTGAGAACCAAAACCGGCAAGCCGCCGCGAACTTAGCTTCCAGTATAAGAAGAGGAGGAACCGAAGATCAAAGGCGTGCAAACCTTCTGCTCTTTTACTATGGCCCCAAGTCATACACCGACTTGCCCAGAACAACCACTCGTACACATATACCTTCCTTACCGCGGTACTAACAATCCCGACCGCCACATTCTAGCCTTCACACCACAGCGATCGTCACCCCGTCAACTCGACTTCTACACCGACTTGCCAGATCCCACAGTCCGGTGCTGCCACCCGGCGCACAGCCTTGCAAAACTACAATCAACTCATCATGACTTTTCGACTCGCTGTACGTACACATTATCTAGCCACGACTTCCCGGAAGTTGGCAAATGGGTTGAGAGAGGGTTTTTCGAATGTGCTTGCGGATTTTATAGTTGCGAAGAGGGAGATAGACGATGGGAGGGAATGGGGCAGAGGTAGGAAGGGGTGAAGAGAGAGTTTGGATAAATTATCTGGGGAAAACCATATCGATCCCCGCAAGTTCCTTCGTAGGCTCGCAGCCAATCAGATTACAGTGTGAGGGAAGTATCCTTCTTACACGATGTCGGCTAATAGCTCGAGTATCCTGGGGGGGGATCGGTAGGGAGTTCCTATACGAGGATAAGGGTGGGAAGAAGGAGAGCGCGAAAAGTAATGTAGAGCGGGACCAAGATTCAGACGGAAAGGAGCGGGAGAGAAGCGCGCAAGGAGAGGGGATGGGAAACATATACAAATGGAGGAAAGAGGGCGCAAAGAAAGGAGAGGCAAAGATGGCATGCGGATATCAAGAAGCAGGGGGGAACTTGCATACATGGCGCCGACAAAAAAAACAAAAAGGCACCAAAAGAGTTATGTTCCACCCATTCTAGCGCTAATACTAATTCAAGATTGAGAAATTCAAAAATGTTATCTGTGTGCGAGATCAAACGCGGAAAAATTATACGCCTATTCAGATGCTATAGAAAATTCATAGGGTTTTCAAGGGCCTTCATTTGCAAGAAAGGACACGCCAACGGGGAACGCGACCATAAATCCCAGAATTCCCAACAATCATTCAAAATTCCTAGCACACTCACTAATGCACGAGTAAGTCTTATGTAAATTCCTGGATCGCCGAAGAAAAATCGCGAAAAGTCCTCTGAAAAAAAACAGAACAAAACGAGTTTTGAAAAGTAGGAGGGCCTCGTTGACCATTGATTTCATGCATACCGCCAACAACAAGGAAGGGTACCCCTAAGGCCCGTTCAAGATTGAAAAACACAGATAACAAAACTCAGGGCTTCAGAAGTTTGTTCAGGTACGGAAACTGGTACGTCTCAAGTGTGATGACCATACCCCATATTTCCTATATACTCTACCTACGATGTCCATTGTAGCCATACCAGGTAGAGAACTTCATTTTTGCATACCTGACCGAAAAAGCACGGTTTGACTCCCACGGGCTTGGTTTGGTTTGAGGATGTTGCTCCCTTAGTTGTGACTGGTAGTGATGCTTTAGAAGTGGAATTAAGACTTCCACTCGTATTATCACCTCTGGTGTGTGGCTTTGCCAATTCCATCTTAGTCCACATGTCTATTATCGAACCCCTCAACTTCATACTGTAGCTAGACTGCCTACACCTCCTCCTTATAACCCTACATACTTTTATCATATTTTTGTCTCAAGGTAGCAGGTGCTCCAGCGAATTAACTCAAAATTCCTTGAGACCTTGCCTAGTATTTGCCTGGATAGTGACTCTCCTTTTACGTGACTGGTTAGTAACATTGACGGATAACAACTCCCTTCTTTCGCAACTGGCAGATATAACGCGAGTAGCGACTGGAATTTTTCTCCCCTTGTTTATCGCTTGCTTAGAAAGGTATTCTCCTACTAGTCATGCGAGCAGACCCGAAGTGGCGATCACCTTTGTGCTCGTATCATCACGGCGGCAAACACAAGACTAAAAGATGTGAGGTAGATAGTGTTTCTCGTCACGTCGACTCAATCCCTATAGCAATGATTGTTCTTCTTAGCTGCCTCATAGCACCATATCAGGAAGCTTAGGGACTGTTGAAGACAGTAGTCTCTGTCATGTGTTACTTCTTCTTTGACTCCCTATTGACATATTCAGTGGTTTCTCTCATACGTCTCCTCTCTTCTGACTTCCCATCGACACACACATAATGGGCGGAGTTGGGAGAGGCAGGTTGACCTCGACCTTCAAACAACCATTTCGTCAAAACGGACATATTATATTTTTTGAACGAAATCAAAACTCACTTTTTTTGCCAAAATCCAGTCGGAATTTTTTGCTCCTGGTGGTCCGGCGTTCCCAAAACGCCGGACCCACTACATGTATCTGGTCTATGGTTGAGACCAGATACAAAAAAAAAAAAAAACAATTTTTTTTTTTTTTTTTTTTGTATCTGGTCTCAACCATAGACCAGATACATGTAGGGGGTCCGACGTTTTGCGAACGCCGGACCCCCAGGAGCAAAAATTCCGACCGGATTTTGGCAAAAAAAGTCAGTTTTGATTTCGTTCAAAAAATATAATATGTCCGTTTTGACGAAATGGCTGTTTTCACTCGATATCCGGTTCTGGATGTGCCGAAGACGATATGAATGGTCGAATATCTCCCCTCTCCCCCCCCCTATTCTTCTCTCAAGTTCACCTTTACTGCCTACCTACCACTACTCCTAAGACTATACAGGGGACCCCTGCAATTTTAGCTAACTCTCACTATCCGGGGGATGCATGTTTCCCCGTGCCCTAAACGTGGTGGTCAGGAGGTAGGGTGGGGCCGCTAGCGGTTGGGGGGAGCGGCTAACACAAAAACTGAGCATTTTGCCAGTAGTTGTGCCTCCCGTTTAATTTCCCCACCCCAATGAGTAACAATAATGCCCATACACACACACACACATGCACTCCCGTGATGGCAAAAGACCCTAAAGACCCTAGAAATACCGACCAGGGGGAGCAAGCCCATTGTCTAAGTTGGTTGGCACCAAAAGTGTCGAAGGCGGCCTGTAGGGATTGAACCCATGACCTCATGAATGCGGCGAATGCCATGTGTATGTCAAACTAGCTGAGTTGGGGCCCTTGCTCCATCAAACTTTTTTTTTTTGTTTCAAAGAGAGGCAACCTTGAGATATAAGTGGTATTTCAAGAGGTCTTGGGTTCAATCCCCATTGGCCTCGTGTACCTTCCTGGGCAAGCTTGGTGCCCGCCACCTTGAAATAGGCCGGTGTCGAGCACATTGGTCCCGCAGGGGGACCCTCCCAACCGCGTCACGCAGGATTTGATGGCATGACTTTGACTTTATCCTTTTATCACGGTGCAAATGGAGCTTTTGTCGCCGTTCTGGCCGAGTGCGTCGGCCATACCTCTCGCGAACCCCTACGGCAGAATAGGGTCACGTGAGGTACAACTTGCCTCCGTCCAAGGGGATGTCACCACCCCAACCACGTGCGGAAGCTAATCAGTTGCAATCGCAGAGGTGGGCCAGCCGAGGGTGTTTCTCGTACGTTGTAGCATAGGGGGTATGCGCGGTCCCACGCCTCTATCGGACCAGTACGCGAACCAACGCATCAGGGGGTTGAAGTCCGGAGCGCGACTCGTCGTCGATCGACTAGGACACATTCTTCTTACCACGCGTTACACCATGCCAAAACAAAAGTCAGATTACTCTCACAAAACAAATCACTCATAGTCCCTTTAGTACCAACCCATAACCTTTTGACACGGAAATCGGTAAGGCGTTACGAGCGAGACCTAAGATAAAACCACACGGGCACAAGGTTTTTTCATATCGACTAGCCATGCATGCCTACGCAACCAGTCGTAGTGATGGCATATTATGTAGTACCCATAGTTCGCGCGACCCTCGGTGGTCTCGAGGGTCACGTTCGACACTCAAGTGTTAACTGACACACGCCTTGAGGGGTTGAACTCTCGACGCTAAACAACCGCCAAGGCGGTTGAAAACCACACCCTCTTCTGCACCCTGTGGAGAGTGGGTGACACACAGGCTCCTGCCTGTTGTGGCAGTCGGGTTTTATCGCCCTGGAGACGAGCTCCATCATCCAGGGCCTGAAGAGAAGTCAAGGGTTTTACTTTGATGGTTGCCACAGACTCCAACGTCCAACTATAATAATTCTAAAAAACAAAAGGTAAAAAGGGTTCTCCTTTTTCACTCAAACACAAAATTCGCTCAACTTTAGCACGTGCTCGCAATAGGTCCCGCGAACACTTGGGATATACACATATAGAGGGTTATAAACACAAAACGACCACATCTCACAATCACAGTGGGACTCCCTTAAACCATATATATGTGATCGCAGGCAGTCAAATTCAGAGTTCGAACCACAAACATACATGCAATCACATCAAAGATTCAACCAGATGTTCATGCACTACACGGGATCAACGTCAACCACTATTTGCCCTCATACCCCCCGCTTTAGCCACACAAGCCCCAACCTTTGTCCAACCTTCCATAACAAAATACTCAATATCTTTGTTAAATGGTCATTCAATAAAGTCCGCTTAAGAACTAGTTCAATCCTGAATCCAAATGTTCAACGAGGACATGTAACACAAGATAGGTCAAATGTTCAAGACTAGAATATAAGTGTATGGAGAATGAAACTCCATATTACCTTCTCACTCAAAACTTTCACATAATTAAGTTCGGGTCTACTTCTAAACAAGTGTCCAGGGAAAGTAAGATTTTTGGCAGTATCTCCGCTTCTCAGGGTGGATTGTCAAAAATTTTCCTATCAGAATATAGTTTAACTCCTCTAAACTAAGAAAATTTCGGCAGCGCTTCCTGTAGGAAAAATACCTTTTCATAATTTATACAAAGCTAAGTACAGATCCTAAAATGATTCTGGTTTCCCAGTCAGATTTTGTCTAACTCCCTGAATAAGCAAAAATTCGGGCAACACTTCCCCTAGAAAAAAACGTTTTCTATATTTATACTCAGGCAGATATAAACTTTAACAAAAGTTGAACTTTGAAAAAGTCAAAATTTAACTCAATATTTGGTTTTGTAGAAATTTTGATAGCGCTTCCCATAGAGAACATAGCTTTTCAAAATTTATACAAAATGAAGTGAAATAAATGATCCAAAAAAATGCGAAAATTGACATAATAAAAACAAAAGTTAACTCGGAAAATGCAGGAATTGAACTAACTCCCACAGCTCTATCACGTGGCGAATGACTAAAGCGACTACCTATCAAACTGAAACTCAGACTAAGCAAAACTCTTACTCAGCCACATGAAAGTCCATACCACAATGAGTAAGTACTCTCACCAACCCCCAAGTTTTTTTTTTTTTTTTTATAACACGCCCCCGTCAGTGTTAGTGGTGTTGATAAGAGCAGACACCGCTAACACCTGGGGGGGAACTCCATCTATTGGTGGAGAGCGACACCTGCTCGAAAACGGGTCCAACGTCTCTTACATGGGCAGAATTCGAACCATATCAGAAAAACAGAGATGTGAAATATTTCTGCCAGCATTGATTACCCTGGGGTCCAGGGGATTGACTGAGCAGGATGTTGGGGGAGGGGAGAACCTCTTCACCCTGAACCTGGCGCCGGATACCTGCTGCTACACCCTGGTTCCTTCACCCCCTACCTTTAAGATATGCCTTATATTGATGTTGTTGGCCCACTCATTGCATGTCTACCACGTGCTGGAAACCGGGTCCAGCGTCCCTCTTGAGAAAAACATGAGATGAGTTCTGGAATAACACATGTGCTGGAAACCGGATCCAACGTTCCATCACTTTCTATTATCCTAGACCTGTTGGTTGCGTTGGACATGCCTCTTCAGTCTGCACCAGACTGCCACACCCCTAGCACCTAGGGAGAGACTCCATCTATTGGTGGGGAGCGTCACCTGCTGGAAAATGGCCTCAATGTCCCATATACTGATTGAGTTCGGAGTATGACAGAAAAAAAACAGTATGAGAGATTCCTGCCAGCATTATTACCCTGTCATCTAGGGAGATTGACTGAGCAAGAAGTAGGGAAGGGGGGAACCTCTTCACCTTGGAACCGGCGCCAGATGCCTCCTGCTACACACTAGTTCCTCCCTCCCCCTACCAACCCAAACCCTTTTGCTTCTGGTCCAGTGTCCCTTAGATACATCCTTTTTACGAAAACAATAACTTAGAAAAAACCTGCCCGCCTTGATTACTCTGGCATCCAGAGGATGAACTGTGCAGTGCAGGGTTAGCACCTCCACCACGTTGCCTACACTCTCCAGATCACCTGGGGCTGTTACCGAGTCCCCTTCTACCAGGCGTGGCCCTTTGCGTAGGATGCGGACCCAGTCTAGGGGAATAGAAAAGATCAAGGTCTCAATGTGTTCTTCCACTTTGTGACAATACTTTAGTGTGGTCCTTATCTGCTGTGCTGATTTCCAGTCCCCCACGTTTGAGTCCCATATATCCTTTATTCTAGTTATACCTTTTTTGACCCATCTGTTCCATGGTGTGCTTGAGCTGCAATACACTCTACTGTACTGGTCCATGATCCTTCTGTTCCCGAAAAGGGGTTGGCACGCCACCTCTTCCCACCTAGTTGGTGGGGGTTTGTCAGGTAGTGGAAGTTGGCGCCAATTTTTCAACACCCGGGCCCAGAAGTCATCCTTGACCAAGTCCGAACAGGTTGTGTCCTGGTACCGGGCTTGCCCGTTCCGACGGGGCTGTGGGACTATCCAGTAAAGGTTTTCCAACCAGGTTAGTGGGTTGACCCCCTGCGGTACCTGAGGGGCGAGTCTAGCTATTTGTTCCAATGCAAGGGCATTCCAGGGCTACGAATCCCCCTCGGCGGCGGACAAGCGCGGCCGAGTCCACGACCCCGCGGACGCGCGACTTTGCGGACGCGTGGCGGCCGGTGGGGAGGGGGGTTGGGGATTCGGGAAGCGCCATGGGGCGGCGCAACCCCAGCCCCACCCCCTCACGCAAAAAAAAAAAAA
>BFEA01000034.1:2691117-2705584 GCA_003427395.1 Chara braunii
TGTGTGTGTGTGTGTGTGTGTGTGTGTGTGTGTGTGTGTGTGTGTGTGAGAGAGAGAGAGAGAGAGAGAGAGAGAGAGAGAGAGAGAGAGAAATGATGATGATGAAGTGAAGGCGCATACTAGGTATTGGTGATGACCTGCTTTGGTCGACATCTTCAAGCACTTCGTTAGTTGCTGACTAGTGGGCTAGCAGTAGTTGTGCGAGGAGTAGGCTGAGCGTCGAGAACCAAGTAGGGAGAAAAGTCTGGATACGTATATTGGTGGTGGCGGGAGCAAAGTTCTCATGGACATTGGTTTTCAGTATTACGATTCTTCGTTCACGTCATATTGATGCGATGCTGCTTTCTGGACACTGTGATACGATCTGGCTTTTAATATGATTGTGCATTCTGGATATTGCCAGCTCTTCATTGCACATTTCTCTTGCGTACTATTTTATTATTTTTACTATTGTTATTATTATATTATATTATTATTATTATTATTATTATTATTATTATTATTATTATTATTATTATTATTATTATTATTATTATTATTACTATCATAATTTTTATTTGGTGCTGCATCCGTTGATTGCCATGTGCGAGACTTGTTGAATAGGCGAAACAACCACCGACAACATCGCGAGGACCGATCCGATGGTCAATGCGATTCATAGAAGAATGTACGTAAGCCTACCTGGCGGACCGAGCCGCGCCTCGGTAAGAAAGAAAGAGAGGGTTTGATTGGGCAACTAGAACAGACAGGCAGACCAATAGTGAACAGGCAGACAAACAGGTAAACAGACATGCGAAGAGGGAATACTTAGCGGTTTGTTTGGACTGGCACAGTTACTGATCAGGTAACAAGCTCTCGGAGCAGAGCACATCTCCCGATTCTGTTGTTTCAGACCATAAAAGTGGCCTGTATACATATATAACGAGTTTATTATTATCACTGATTACTGTTTTTATTATTATTATTATTACTATTATTATTTATTATCTTTTACAATCAGAATCGTTTCCTTTTCTACTTCGCATGCAAGTAAACAGTAGCACAGCAAGCTTGCGACATGCGCCCACACTCAGAGCTCAGAGATATGGTAACTGGGAACACAGTTCAGATTCGGGTTCACTTCGATGGCCGTGGTGTCTCAGCGCCCACACAAACTCTCCCTGTCTGCAGATACCGGATCACCTTGGATATCCCATACACGCGACACTCTGTGTATGCACATACACACACACTTCACATTAAACTACGGCTATGGCAGCTATGGCTGCCTTTACCCTATCGCTATGCTACGCCCCTTCTCTCTCGCCCACTTCAGCTTCGGGCTCTCTGCAGACCTCCTTGCACAAGTCGTTGTGGCGGCGCTTCCGCATGGCTCACGCAGGAATGAATGAATGGTTKGGCACGACCTCTTGATTTATACTTCGGAGACTCGTTGGTCTGCCCATTGCCATCGGCCCATGGTGCTCACAGTCCCCCGTGCTACTTGTTGGACCGGACCGGGACTGACTGGACCTTACCGTTGACTAAATGTGGGCTCACTGCTAACCCACCGGACTCGTACTGCAATCGCACTGCGGTTTCCACTTGACCTCTTGCCAACCTTCTAAGAAGACTACAGCTAAGACTTCGGGAACTTCGCTGAGACTTCTATCCTACAGATCTATAGATCGAACCCCTCTGCTACCTACGGACCTATGACAACCTATCAACTGTTGCGAACACACACGTCACAGGTTGAACTCTCGGGGTTTACACAGATACTGTACACAGGTTGGGCAGGATCTAGGGATCGAACCCTGGGATCTGCGTCTACACAAAGGTGATAACCGTTTCAGATTGGTTGGTATATTATTATAATTACTATTGTTATTATCATTATTATTATTAATTTATTACTATTATTATTATTTTACTTGTAGGCAGACTTGTTCTCTTTTACACTTCGCATACATGCAGACAGATGGGGATTCACACTGGCGCATGACGCCCGCTCAAAGGTCAGAGATATGGAAGCTAGGAACACAGTTTGGCCAAAAGTTCACAACAACGGGCTGTGGCGCATCAGCGCCTGTAAACTCAGCTCTCGTCACTGTGTCTAGCACCACTGTTCGAACAGACTCAACTCTGGATCACCCTGGTTATCCCACACACACTCACACTGTATCCTACACGCACACACTCACACTGTATCCTACACGCACATACTCACACAGAGACAAAAAGACGGACAGAAACAGACGAATGCAGACAAACGGGCAGACAGACGAGGCACAGATAGACATGCATGATAGGCAGACCAACAGACAAGAAAGACAAACAAGCAAACCAACCGGGCTGTTGAGGCAGGCAAAACGGTCAAAGACAGTCGGACGAACAGACTAAAAACAAGACAGACAGACAAGGAGAAAGAGAAAAGAAAGAGCAGGAGGGGCTTGTAGAGACACATGTGCGGAGGTAGAAGAGGGAGAAGAAGAGGAAAAGGGAGTAATGGGGGTGCACACAGTCCTGCGTGGTACYTGCTATCTKGACAAAGTGTGACTYRRRCTAGGTACCGYTGATCGGACTGGGTAGGACTGTCCGCTTGACCACCTGCCTACGGACTGCATCCTTGGACTCACGGAGGGCCTGTTCCGGAGCTTTCGGAGGACTGCGTACTGGACCCTTCGAAACTATAGCAGCTACTACTCATGCCTACTCGGACCTCTAATCTTCAGGCCTACGGTTCAAGTTCGCACCCGCAACTGATGCTATACATGGGTGAGGGTGAGGCCTAGGGATCGACCCTGGGGACTGCATCTGCTACCGTAAAGGCGAAAACCATTTCGATTGTATCATTATCAGAGAAATAGAGGAAGAGAGAACGAGAAAGAGAGAAGAGGGTTATGATATACAGGCACATACCTTGTCTCGGCGGTGGTCTACAAGGGTCGACATTATCATGAACTCCGGTTCTGCTGCTGACATCGACTGGTTGCATTGTCGGTTCGTAGGCCGCTAGTAAGCTGTATCATCGTAGGCTGGACGTTTGGCATCAAGTAGGAGGAAGAGCCTCGGATACGTACACGAGTGGTTGTGAGAGTGGGCTCTCACCGACATTCGGATTCAGTACCTAGTTTTCAGTTAGTGGGACGACAACACATTATTACATTTCGAATAGTGTTAGACCTCCTGGATTTCAATGTGACTTTGCGATATTGAAATTTGTCATCTCGCAAAATCATTATTCTATTAAGTTACTATTATTATTGTTATTATTATTATTATTCTTGTTGTTGTTATTATTATTATTATTACTATTATTATTATTATTTTATTATTATTATTATTATTTATTATTATTAATATTATACTATTACTCATTTTGAAATTGTTATCTTGGGCTTTATAGGCTAAAGCAGAGATTAGAGATGAAGAGAATGCTATGGTTGGAGAGGAGAGAGACATTATCACTGTGTGGTGGTGCCTACCTCCTCCATCCTCCTCTATTTTTTTTCCTTGATTGATCATCTCATGTACTGATCTTTTCAAAACTACAACTTGTCTAATGATACATTCTTATAAAGATCCAGATGATCCATTGCATATACGATATGAGATCGACAACAGTGCGATTGCGGGAGCTCTGTCGGAGTTCAGGAGGAACTCTGGAGGCAGGGAACCATGAGGTACGCACGACTATCCCTTTCCYATATACCCTTACAKGCTRCKYCTCTCTATTGGACTGTCTGTATGACTTTGTGATATATGGTTTATGTTTCTTSRGGACTAAGGTTAATAAAAGAGAAAGCGATATATGATTGAAGTAAGAATCATGCCTGGAGGARGAAAAGGARCCTAARGTATCCAARAAGGAAMMTAGAYTGTTTGGGATTGAAGAACAAAGTAGGGCGATGRAGGCTCATGTGTGASCCATCGTGCTACTTGTGTGTGCGCTCTGACTTGACTAAGGATTGACAATTATSTACTCTTSTGTGAGTCAYTTTCCTCTCKGCYGGTCCGACTGTCGTCGTGACAAGAAGGRGGCTTTAACAAAAACCTAGGAACTAAACTAAGTACTCTCTACCGGATCGGYTGTYGTCGTGATGGGACGAGGGTACAAACAAAATACKTATAAACTAATCTAAGTACTCTCTACCTGAGCGGCTGTCGTCGTGAGSGGACGAGGGTACGAACAATAAYTTATGAACTAATCTAAGTACTCTCTACCARAAYGGTTGTCGTCGKGATGGGACGAGGGTACAAATAGTTACTTATGAACTAATTSAAGTACTCCCTACCAGATCGACTGTCGTCRTGATGGGACGRGGRTACAATCAAAGTATTTATAAGYTAGTCTTAAGTACTCTCTACCTGATCGGYTGTCGTCGTGAGGGSACGAGGGTACAAGCAACTACCTAGRAACTAATCTAGGWACTCTCTACCTGAGCGGYWGTCGTCRTGAGGGGACGAGGGTACAARCAACTACTTATGAACTAATCGAAGTGCTYTCTACCAGAACGGYTGTCGTCGTGATGGAACGAGGGTACAAATARTTACTTATGAACTAATTCAAGTACTCCTTACCAAATCGGYTGTCKTCGAGATGGGAAAAGGGGTATCTAACAATAACTTAARAACTAAAATTGGGTACCCTCRACCGTAACGGYTGTCGTCGTGACGGGAAGGGGRTATCTGACTATAACTTATGAACTAGATTTKGTACTCTCTACCTGAGCGGCTGTCGTCGTGAGGGAACGAGGGTACAAACGAATACTSGCTAACTAATCTTARGTACTCTCTACCGGATCGRYTGTYGTCRTGATGGGACGAGGGTACAATCRAAGWACTTATGAACTAATCTAAGTACTCTTTACCGGAACGGCTGTCGTCSTGATGGGACGAGGGTACAATCAAARTACTTATGAACTAATCTAAGTATTCTCTACCGGACCKAYTGTYRTCGTGRCGGGCARAGGTACCCGACGCTAWYTTAYGAGCTMGATTAACTGSTCTCTACCGGAYCGRCTRTCGTCGTGATGGGACGAGGGTACAGGCAAATACTTATGAACTAAAATAGGTACTCTCTACYAGATYGRYTGTCGTCGTGAYGGGAGGARGGTTCYGACACTGAYTATGASCTAACTTAGGCACKCATGTGTGAGTYKCCTCACTGCCTTACSAGATCGGYTGTCGTCGTGAYGGGAAAGGATGTCTMACATCAACTTATGAAGTAAACTAGGTACTCGTGTGGGAGTTACCTTACCATCTACCAGATCGAYTGTCSTCGTGACGGGAAGAGGGGTCTGACTCTTACAGAATAATAAGGAAGGCTCCAGGGAGGGTCGTCCTATTCACATGCTAGAGTATAAGGCTGACTAACAACCTGCAAAGAGTAGAAAATCACACTTCTACTCTTTCTTTCCTAGATTATTTACCCTCAGACACTCTGACCACCAGACCGGTAGTAGGGAGGCTTCTCTAGGAATCGTCCTATTACTTGTTTAACGACTGGACTACTCATTACCCAAGGAAGGTAGTAGAGGGGTCTCTGTTGGGGTCTGTCTATTACCTACTTGATTCTGTATTAACTTAAGAGAAAGGTGCTCCTGTTGGAATACCCTAGACACTCGTCTTCTGTCCAAACTAACCCGGTCTTAGGACGGTCAGCTTCAAAAAGGCAACAGGATACCCTTGTTAGGATTATCCTAATGCTTTCATGAAGAGGACCTTCTCACGTGATAATAGGAGGCTCTTGTGCGGGTCGCCTATTATTCTCGCCGACCGTTATTAACCTCTGGGAAATGGCTGACATCAAGATCCTTCAGAATGATACCTAAAACAAGTAGTAGGGTGCTTCTGTAGGAGCCTCGACTATTTGTTATAGGAAGGATACTCATGTGTGAGTTATCATGCTACTCTGATCAAATCTTATGTATACAGTGAGTAAGACTACGTAGAGAGTCTACTCATGAGTAACCTACTCGATTGTCTGCTTTGACTAACCGATTGCTTGGTATTGATCAAGTAGCAAGAGATTCATGTCTGAATCAGCCTACTACTTGAGTATGTTAACACAAATAGAAGAGAAAGGAAATAACAATGCTTCTGTTGGAGAAAGGTCTTTGCATATCTGAAAAGGGAACAAGGAAATATGTTAGTACCGCGGGAGAAAGAAAATTAAAAACCACCGTGTAGTCCATAGTTGTCCATGGCTTTCGGATGGAAGGCCACAATGATAAGTGAGTTATGTCTCGTCTATACAAGCGCCAAAGCGGTGCGCTTATCTCCAAGAGAGAAGATGCAAGGACTGAGAATAGGGGAATTATGAATTTCCCTAAGGACGACTTAGGACGCAGGCATGAGACTCCTTGAGAGAAAGGAGGTAGTGACAGACGACTCGGGGTGGGGTTGTGAGAATAGACGTTAAGAGTTAGACTTGGGATGTCGATCCAAGAGCTCACTACCCATGTCTAAGGGCTTGACCCTTAGATCTCAATATGTGGGGAATCGAGTGGGGGTGTTGAATCTTTGTTGACCTATGTGTATGCAGGTCCGGACTCATTTTACTGCTGCATTGGAAAGAAAGGATCTACAAAAGGATCCAAATTTTCTGTTATCTCTCGATAACAGGTCGGTTATTGCCGATTCAACTTTTCCCCTTTGACTTGATACCCACCTCTAAAGTCAAACCCTGTGGTCAGTAAAACTCACCTGTGGTCATTGCCTAAATGGTCCTAGTCACTCTCAAGGGTCCTTTGAAGAATTGTGAGGGGGCTGGGCTTACGTCTCAGGAACGACAAGGCTGTCATGCATGGTTTGGGAAGTGAGGGACAAGGTCAATGGTTGATGATTGACACCGTTAGTGCATGGCATGTGAACTGTCTTTGCATTATTTTGTGCAGGTTTGTCTTGTGCGTGATTTTGGATTGAACTGGACCTGGTCTGTTGAAGAGTCTCGGACACACAGCACTTGTGAAAGTGGGAAGGGTTCTCAGCGGTAATACTTTCATATTCATCATATGTCCAACTTAACTATTATGATGTTCAGTTAAGTCATAACCTGTTAAGAAAGATAGGACGCTCTTTGGTAGGAAGAAAGATTGATTGGTATTGGTCAAGAGAATAATACATTACGCATTTGCGAAAATAGACTGCCTTATTAAAAGTTTGACATGAATATCTAACGGGTCAGTTTTAGGCGTCTTACCGCGCGTATCCCGTTTTATGCTACAACGATCGAGCAAACGCCCTCGACCGACCTACCTCTACAAAGGCATGTAAAAGCCTTTGCATGTGGGCCGGTAGCTCAGCAGGGATACGCCTACCTGAGGGTGGTGACAGCCCCTCGGGTAGAGGTAAGTTGTACCTCGCGACATTCCGACCTGTCGCAGGACGTCGTGAGAGGTATAGCACGCGCGCACGGTTGGATTGGTGACCAGTTCATTTTCGGGAATACATCCTGCGTGACACGACCGTGAGGTTCAGCGCTCCCAGCGGGGTGCGGGACCGCCGCGCACGAAAGGTGGCGCCGTTGCCGGGGACCTTTGGTTGCCTGCCGGGGTCCTGTGTGAACGGACATGGGTCTGGTTAATTGAAGCCCCAGCAAAACGACAAATAAATGATAGACTATTGTATATTCTCCGTTAGTTAGTAAGAAAACTACTGAAAGTAATTGTCGGTCTGAGAAAAGTCATTTTAATGGTATAGCTAGAATGAGTTGAAGTATCTTGCCTATCAAACCTTAGTCTGCTCTTTTATCACTCCCTAGATAGGTAGTTGGGCCTTTGTCTCTCCGTAAGGGATAACGGAGGAACCAATCGGTGTAATAGGATTTGACAAGGGTCGCCAAGGTTGTCCGAGAGATTGCGGCTACGATATTCCCTTATGATAATAACACCTTCTGCCCCTACGACGATCTGGCATACTTTCATTTTGAGTAATCCTTCTTGAAGGTTCATTGGATTGCCTATATTACACAGTCGAACTTATCTCCATTTATCGCCTTTTTGACGCGGTACTAGCTAGACGCTTAGGAAACTTCTCAAGGTGCGGCATCCCGCCATGCCGAGCGGATCAGGGGTTGGAAGGGGAAGAGGTGGACGGCAAGGAAAAGCGACAGATAGATCTATTGATTTGACCAAGGAAAAAGAAGAGCGGGAGGAAGAAGAGGAAGAGGAGGAAAGATCGAAAGGGGTGAGATTGCGTTGATATAAGGAAGATTTGCGCCAACGCACGCCGTCCCCTAGAAGGATGGCCTATTATCCATATAAGTATGCGCAGCATTACGGCGCTCCGCCCCCACGGTTCGAACTGCCTCCTCGTACTTATCCAATCTTCTATGACACGTCGGCTTCAGTTGTTAACTGTTCTTCCTCGGCCGCCTTAACCTGCTCTTCCGGCGCCGCCGCATGTGCCTGGCCCTGCCGTAGTGTCTCAGGATGCACCTGCGGATCATCAGTTATGTATCATCCTGATATTATTCTTCCTATGTCAGGTAAAATTATGCGAGCTGATTTCATACCTATTGTACAAAGGGATCATTTAAAAATATCATCCCGTCAACACGAAGTTTGCCCAGGATAAGTAATGATTTAGTACTTGTCTAGGTCATCAGTCAAAAACACCCTCGAGGCGGAATAGGTCACGATGATTTTCATGTTTGTTCCCCTGTCAGTAACAATACCCATTACGAAGAGGGTATCCATCTGGGAAGAAAAAAGGGAGTTGAGGAAAGGTGTTAGCTCCTCCTTAGGGATAAGCAATCTAGGTAGGTGTGAGGCGATTCCTATGGGTTTTCATCCTGAATAGGCACAAATTTATTTTCATAACTACCAATCAATCGACTATAGCAAGAGAAGGGTAGGAGAGTTCTAGTAGCATGCCAATGAGTGGAAGACATACCTAGGGATACAAGGAGGTCTAAATATAGGTAGAGTCAGTAGGGACCCTCGTTTGTTGTGGGTTCTTAATAAAAGTCCCATGTTAGGAAAAAGTCAATGTAAGCCGAGTCCGTTCGTGAGAGAAATTTAGAGATCGATTTCGTCTATAAGGAGCAGTCAAAGGCTCGTGGTCCTGAGTGCAGTCAGTAAGGCAGTGAGGAGTTTGGTGTTGGATCATCCTGTTTATGTTTAACTTGCTGACAAGACTCAGGTATGAGACTATGTGTTAGAACTCATCTACTCCAAGATCATCTGCCTGAATCTAAGCGCTTAAATTCCTTCATCTTAAGATCATTCATTGAGCTTATTTATGTAAATTTATTTATTCATGCCAAGTTTATTTGAGTTAAGCATATTTAATATTATTCACATGAGACTGTCTATCTGATGCATTTTTATTCATGGTGGCTTGCCGAGTTACCCGTCTGAGTTTATTTGTTTAAAATTGTGCGCCTTAATCCATCCTTATGAGCTAATCAAATATAACGATCAGTTTATAATCGATTTCACTTGAACCTATATGGTTGATTGCTCTCCTTATAAAGAGCAGAGGTGCTACGCAGAATCCATGTTCGACACGGGGTCGAAGGTGAATGGAGTACCAACTTCTTGAGAGAAAAAATTCTCTCGAGAAGTGGTCAATGTGTAGAATCTGCTCTTGAGGGAGTTGCAGTCCTAAGTTATCCTTTCCCTGAAAGATGGCTTGAAGGAGCTATAAATTCGTCTTCTAAAGTAGTAGTGAGACCCACGCCGGAACTATGTTCCTGGTCCATAGTGGGGTGTTGTCACCTAACCCTTTGCGGAAAGGTGACTACATTACTATTAAGAAGGAGAAAAATATTTGAGCCTTGTTAGACTATGGTCTGTGAAGAAGGCGACTACTCCCTGCCGCAAGGAAGTAGGGGGTGATGCCCCAGCTATCTTTGTGTCAATTTGGTTCATCTACACGAGATAGGATATGGATCATGGAACGTGTATGGTGGGGTTGTCTACTAATGGACAAGGGTCTGCAAGGAACGAATATTGGAATCGGAGGGTGAAGCAGTGAGGCTTGGTCCTTGAGCGGGGCTCGAGAGTCTAAGATGTTAACCCTTTTAAGGGATTACACTGCCCCTTGACACAATATACTCTTGTCAAAGCCCACGGAATAGAATATAGTATTCTCACTATTTTTGCATCTAAAAGTACTTACCGCTGAAGGATTTATTGACCACGGCATGACTGTTGTCTATTGTACCAAGTACCATAAGTTTCCCTTCATCACTATGCACGCATATACCAGTTGAACTTGTTTTTTCGCTTGCTAATATTATTTACTTACGCAACTATTATAAATGTTATTGTCGCCATGACAGTATATTCATATTATAAATAATAGTTATTATAATAATTTATGACATTCAATATTCAAAAATGCATTATTATAGCAGTACATTATCATCTGTTTTTTAATGGTCTTAAACGATGAAAATGAGCAATGTTAGTGAGGTATGATTTGAAGATTATCCTTCAAGAAGGGTATTGTGAAGAGAAGGGGTTATGGATAGTGATGGAAGAAGTTTGTTAGACGTTTGTGAGCAGAACCTAGAAGTAGCTCAAGAAGGTCATAAAGTCGTATGCTAGGGAAAGACCCCAGCGTAGCCTTGCCTATTTAAAAAGAGGATGGTTTGGAGTTATCCTTGTCAAGATTGGTTAGGGAGAATAAATATATTGGTTCCTGCTGGGGTACGTCTTTAAATGAGGGTATCCTCATTTTTGGAGTGAATCTGACTTCGACAATGATGAGGACAGTGCAATTGTGAAAATGACTCTGTTCACCTCGTCATCTTTTTGAATTACTTTCGGTATCGAGCTGGCACTGAAACGTGAGAACCTGCTCACGAGACTCTTAGGACTAACCGAAGTGGCTGTTGCGAAGTGGGTAAAAGAAATGTGTTAGAAAAATGATGAGTTGGTATCCGTTGTTTTAGAAGTCAGGGGTGGATATAAGTTTGTGTTCCCCTTCTTCCCGTTGCGAGTCATCCTTCCTGAGTTCCTCGTAAGAAGAATATTTCGATAGCCGAGAGATAAAGATAGCAGCGGAGGCCACTTTAATAGAACGAGGATGGGGATACAAACATTATACGAGTGAGATAGTATACAGTTTGTGCCTAGAAAAGGGGTCCGTACTTCTCAGCTGAAAGCTTCAAAGTACGATTTATATTGCTAACACCTACACTGATTCTCATGACCTAGACTAAGAAATTAATACTTTGATGAGCTTCGGGTGAAGGTAAGCGGGCAGTGAATGCAGTGTTATAACTTTCATCGATTCATGCGCACAACTTATAAGTCTTAAGTTATGTGTTTTCTCGCATTTGCTTACATGATCCGCATATGTTTACGGTACCTTTTTACTACTCTGTCAGGTGGTTGTTTTAAAGATTATGCGTTCGTATATTGACGGTATTGGTTCCCTTTAGTTTTGTTAAGATAGGAAAGGAGAATGTTTATTAAGAGCAATCTTTGGCTTACAGCCTGACAATTTGTCGCTTATTGTACTTGTACAGATCAGCGACGGTGACAATGGCTAAGGATGGCGGTTTGGCTAAGATCCTACTTTGGAGGAATTCGTCTCTCGCTAAAGCACTAACGCGCGAGTCTGTAAACGAGTCAGTGCCCCAAGACCTTAGGGCTCTGCTGTTTCAAGGGAAGGATCTTCCTAATTTTTTGCGCTATTACCGCAACTTTGGTCTTGAGAAGAAATGGGATGAGAGAGCGATGTTGACTATGCTGCCTTTATTCGTGTGTGAGGCGTTGAGCAAAGAAATATATGATTTCATGTTGAGGTCACAGACTTGGAGTGAACTCGAGGGTTTGTTGAACTTGAGGTTTCTCGAAAGCAAAGTTGTCAGTCATCATTATAAAAACCCTGAGCACGTAGTCGGTGGTACGTCAACGCAAGGAGAAATAAGCAGTATACAGAAACAGGTGAGAGAGTTGAAAGAGAGAATGACGCAAGTAGAGAGAGACAAAAAAAGCAAGCAAAAAGTCACGGAGGGACTATCAGACGAGCTAGCTGGTGAAAGTGGAGAGAAAACAAATGATGATAATCGAGGCTCTCTCCTGTCTGCAAAGGCTGAGAAAAGGCGGTGTGACAACCAAGAAAGGGAAGGAAATAAGGGAGTGATTGACATGGAAGACGGACCTGAACCTCCTAAATTGACCAAAGCCCAGTGAAGGGCAAGAAACCGAAGAAACCGAGCTCATGGTCATGGGTCGTGGGCGAGGTCAAAATTGCGAAGGAGGTCGAGGAAATGATGATGAGGAAAGGGGTCAAGGATCTTGGAAAGGAAGAGTGGACTTGAGAAAAGTTGTCTGTCGGCATTGTACCAGCGAAGGGCATACAATGAGGTTTTATCATGTCAGAAAGATTGATGAAGCAGATGGTCTGATTAGCACCAATATCGAAGGAAGTGTTTTTGACGAATTTGGAAACCTCATTAACCCAAACATACCTGGAGGGACGAGATAGGAAGCCTTACGGCGGGAGCGCGAATGGTGGACAAAGGCGACAACCTATATCACTGACAGGGGATTGTAAGGTCATTGAATGGTAACGTCGTCAAGAGGTCACGACTATCAAAAATAGAAGTATTCTCCTCTAGAGGAGGTAACAGGAAAAGACTATTGGAGGATGAAATTAGGAAGGTATGCAGAGGGGGAAGCAAGTTGGGTGAGAAAAATTTTGTCCACAGAAGCATGATATATGACAAGTAGGGGAGGCAGTGGAATAAGATGGAGAAGGAGATGGAATAATTTTTAACCGAGTCTTGAGATATCAGCGAAGGAAATGATGGAGTCCACCAAGATAATTGAGTGGAAGGAGGACCAAGGATTTGGAATTATGGGGTTTGTGGGAACGCTCCTGGTGTAAGGACAAGAGAAGAACGAGAGTTCAAAAAGGCAAACATCAAAGGATGGTGAAAAGCAGGGAGGAATGAGTGAGCAGAGCACGAAGCATATTACCACGTAGTGTCCCTGAAGTCATTAAGCCACTGACTTCAAGGACGATTGAACAAATTCTTCAAAGTTTACATAGACAATAGTAAAATAGAAGAAAGTTTTACTCTGAAGCAGCAACTCATTCCTTTGAAAGGGCAGAAAGTTTGACAGGGACATCTTCACATGACCAAGAGGACAAAGGAGGAAGGGAGAAAGTTGTGTTCGCACTATATGACAGGAATTGTCCTTGGTATAAAAGGGTGAGACTGAGGGTTTTTGCTAAGACGGATAGGAACAAGAGGCTTATCAACATGAAAGGATACATAGGTAAGCAGGCTAAAAAAAGGTTCAGATACCAGTTATTTAAGTAGTTAGGGCTTCACATGGGAAAATTTGGGGAAGATTTGCGCCTAACTGGTAGATGGGCGACTCCTTGATTCTTTCTTCTAAATTTTATAATAGGACTCTTACATTTTCCTTTCTTCAGATAAGATATTATACTCTAGTAGTCGAGTGTGAGATAGGATCTGCGACATGTTTGTTATTTTGTACTTCAATAAATAGGATAAATGAGACGTCATAGAGTATGTACTCCGGTATACGAGGTGTCGTGAGATCCTGTTGTCTCTCTTATACTTTTATGACTCAGCATATGTACCTTAACAATAGAGGGTCAGAGAGGCATGTGACTCGAGTTTCAAATTTGTTTTTGGCTCGACATTATGACTAAGTTTTCTCCTGAGTCATATATGATTTCTATCTATGGGGTATGCAAACGAGAAAACACTTTCACTTTCACAATGGAGTTGGTCCAGTGTCTGGTCTTGTTTGATGAAATGTGTACCTTGGATATGCGTGCAAAGTGTGTTATCAAGTCTTGAACTAGGATGCTTGGGAGAACACCTAGGTGTTCGAGAGTGACATGTGATTTGTACATTCTGTAAATATTTTGCTTTGTTGTTAGTCTTTTCATGTCTTGTCCCATGTGATTATTTTTGAAAAAGATCCTAAAAAGGGGGTGTAAATAAGGTAACAGCCTTGATGCATTTGAGAAACCCTGCGAGTCAGGGAAGTGTATGTTATGAATGGAATGGTTGTTCTTTTTCTGCCTTCTGACAAGACAAGGAGTCAAACAAATACTTTTTATACCTTTTTTTATAGATATTTGGTTGGCTTTTGTTGTTGGTTGAAGATCCCCGAGACGTGTGTCTGTCCAGCCTGTGATCGAGGTTTGGGCAACACGACCCCTAAGTGGCTCTGACGATGCCCTTCATTCAGTGACATATGACAATCATGATATATCATTTTTGTTGGTTAAATTTTCTTTATATATTTTCAAAGAGGTTCATTCATTCAAACTGACGAGGGGATTCTTTGGTCAAATTGTTTTTATACATACAAGTGGAAACTGCCACGGCTACGCAACACTCGCTGATATCCTGTATCTCTCTCTCTCTCTCTCTCTCTCTCTCTCTCTCTCTCTGGTCGGCGGTCACATCCCCCTACCCTCTCTCTCTCTCTCTCTCTCTCTCTCTCTCTCTCTCTCTCTCTCTCTCTCTCTCCTT
>BFEA01000034.1:2753694-2763953 GCA_003427395.1 Chara braunii
AGAGAAAGAGAGAGAGAGAGAGGGTGAGAGAGAGAGAGAGAGAGAGAGAGAGAGAGAGAGAGAGAGAGAGAGAGAGAGAGAAATGATGATGATGAAGTGAAGGCGCATACCAGGTATTGGCGATGACCTGCTTTGGTCGACATCTTCAAGCACTTCGTTAGTTGCTGACTAGTGGGCTAGCAGTAGTTGTGCAGGGAGTAGGTTGAGCGTCGAGAACCAAGTAGGGAGAAAAGTCTGGATACGTATGTCGGTGGTGGCAGGAGCGAAGCTGTCGTGGATATTGGTTTTCAGTATTACGATTCTCTGTTGGTGTCATATTGGTGCGATGCTGCTTTCTGGACACTGTGATACGATCTGGCTTTTAATGTGATTGCGCATTCTGGATATTGCCAGCTCGTCATTGCACATTTCCCTTGCGTACTATTTTATTATTTTTATTATTGTTATTGTTATTATATTATTATTATTATTATTATTATATTATTATTATTATTATATTATTATTATTATTATTATCATTAGTAGTAGTAGTAGTAGTAGTAGTAGTAGTAGTAGCATCATAATTTTTATTTGGTGTTGCATCCGTTGATTGCCATGTGCGAGACTTGTTGATAGGCGAAACAACCACCGACAACATCGCGAGGACCGATCCGCCGGTCAATGCGATTCGTAGAAGAATGTACGTAAGCCTGCCTGGCGGACCGAGCCGCGCCTTGGTAAGAAAGAAAGAGAGGGTTTGATTGGGTAACTAGAACGCACAGGCAGACCAATAGCGAACAAGCAGACAAACAGGTAAACAGACATGCGAAGAGGGAATACTTACCGGTTTGTTTGGACTGACACAGTTACTGATCAGGTAACAAGCTCTCGGAGTAGAGCACATCTCCCGATTCTGTTGTTTCAGACCATAAAAGTGGTCTGTATACATATATAACGAGTTTATTATTATCACTGATTACTGTTATTATTATTATTATATTATTATTATTATTATTACTATTATTATTATTATCTTTTATAATCAGAATCGTTTCCTTTCCTACTTCGCATACAAGTAAACAGTAGCACAGCAAGCTGGCGACATGCGCCCACACTCAGACCTCAGAGATATGGTAACCGGGAACACAATTCAGATTCGGGTTCACTTCGATGGCCGTGGTGTCTCAGCGCCCACACAAACTCTCCCTGTCTGCAGATACCGGATCACCTTGGATTTCCCATACACGCGACACTCTGTGTATGCACATACACACACACACTTCACACTAAACTACGGCTATGGCAGCTATGGCTGCCTCTACCCTATCGCTATGCTACGCCCCTTCTCTCTTGCCCACTTCAGCTCCGGGCTCTCTGCAGACCTCCTTGCACAAGTCGTTGTGGCGGCGCTTCCACATGGCTCACGCAGGAATGAATGAATGGCTGGGCACGGCCTCTTGATTTATACTTCGGAGACTCGTTGGTCTGCCCATTGCCATCGGCCCATGGTGCTCACAGTCCCCCGTGCTACTTGCTGGACCGGACCGGGACTGACTGGACCTTACCGTTAACTAAACGTGGGCTCACTGCTAACCCACCGGACTCGTACTGCAATCGCACTGCGGTTTTAGTCCACCATTGGGCTCGCCACTTGACCACTTGCCAACCTTCTAAGAAGACTACAGCTAAGACTTCGGGAACTTCACTTAGACTTATATCCTACAGATCTATAGATCGAACCCCTCTGCTACCTACGGACCTACGACAGCCTATCAACTGTTGCGAACACACACGTCACAGGTTCAACTCGCGGGGTCTACACAGATACTGTACACAGGTTGGGCAGGATCTAGGGATCGAACCCTGGGATCTGCGTCTACACAAAGGTGAAAACCGTTTCAGATTGGTTGGTATATTATTATAATTACTATTGTTATTATCATTATTATTATTACTATTATTATTATTATTATTTTACTTGTAGGCAGACTTGTTGTCTTTGACACTTCACATACATGCAGACAGATGGGGATTCACACTGGCGCATGACGCCCGCTCAAAGCTCAGAGATATGGAAGCCAGGAACACAGTTTGGCCGAAAGTTCGCAACAACGGGCTGTGGCGCATCAGCGCCTGTAAACTCAACTCTCGTCACTTTGTCTAGCACCACTGTTCGAACAGACTCAACTCTGGATCACCCTGGTTATCCCACACACACTCTCACTGTATCCTACACGCACACACTCACACAGAGACAAAAAGACAGACAAAAACAAACGAATGCAGACAAACGGGCAGACAGAGAGGCACAGATAGACATGCATGATAGGCAGACAAACAGACAAGAAAGACAAACAAGCAAACCAACCGGGCTGTTGAGGCAGGCAAAACGGTCAAAGACAGTCGGACGAACAGACTAAAAACAAGACAGACAGACAAGGAGAAAGAGAAAAGAAAGAGCAGGAGGGGCTTGTAGAGACACATGTGCGGAGGTAGAAGAGGGAGAAGAAGAGGAAAAGGGAGTAACGGGGGTGCACACAGTCCTGCGTGGTACTTGCTATCTTGACAAAGTGTGACTCGAACTAGGTACCGTTGATCGGACTGGGTAGGACTGTCCGCTTGACCACCTGCCTACGGACTGCATCCTTGGACTCACGGAGGGCCTGTTCCGGAGCTTTCGGAGGACTGCGTACTGGACCCTTCGGAACTATAGCAGCTACTACTCTTGCCTACTCGGACCTCTAATCTTCAGGCCTACGGTTCAAGTTCGCACCCGCAACTAATGTTGTGCATGGGTGAGGGCGAGGCTTAGGGATCGACCTTGGGGACTGCATTCGCTACCGTAAAGGCGAAAACCATTTCGATTGTATCATTATCAGAGAAAGAGAGGAAGAGAGAACGAGAAAGAGAGAAGAGGGCTATGATATACAGGCACGTACCTTGTCTCGGCGGTGGTCTACAAGGGTCGACATTATCATGAACTCCGGTTCTGATGCTGACGTCGACTGGTTGCATTGTCGGTTCGTAGGCCGTTAGTAAGCTGTATCATCGTAGGCTGGACGTTGGGCATGAAGTAGGAGGAAGAGCCCCGGATACGTACGCGAGTGGTTGTGAGAGTGGACTCTTACTGACATTCGGATTCGGTACCTAGTTTTCTGTTAGTGGGACGACAACACATTACTACATTCCGAATAGTGTTAGACCTCCTGGATTTCAATATGACTTTGCGATACTGGAATCTGTCATCTCACCAAATCAGTATTCTATTAAGTTACTATTATTATTGTTATTATTATTATTATTATTATTGTTGTTATTATTATTATTATTATTACTATTATTATTATTTTATTATTATTATATTTATTATTATTAGTATTATACTATTACTCATTTTCAAATTGTTATCTTGGGTTTTATATGCTAAAGCAGAAATCAAAGATGAAGAGAATGCTAGGGTTGGAGAGGAGAGAGACATTATCATTGTGTGGTGGTGCCTACCTCCTCCATCCTCCTCCATTTTTTTCCTTGATTGATCATCTCATGTACTGATCTTTTCAAAAYTATAACTTGTCTAATGATACATTCCTATAAAGATCCAGATGATCCATYGCRTATACGATATGAGATCGACAACASTGCGATTGCGGGAGCTCTGYCGGAGTTYAGGAGRAACTCTRGAGGCAGGGAACCATGAGGTACGCACGACTATCCCTTTCCCATATACCCTTACAKGCTAYKTCTCTCTATTGGACTGTCTGTATGACTYKGTGATATATGGTTTATGTTTCTTSAGGACTAAGGTTAATAAAAGAGAAAGCGATATATGATTGAAGTAAGAATCRTGCCTGGAGGARGAAAAGGAACCTAAAGTATYCAARAAGGAAMMTAGAYTGTTTGGGATTGAAGAACAAAGTAGGGCGATGGAGGCTCATGTGTGASCCATCGTGCTACTTGTGTGTGCGCTCTRACTTGACTAAGGATTGACAATTATGTACTCTTGTGTGAGTCAYTTTCCTCTCKGCCGGTCCGACTGTCGTCGTGACAAGAAGGRGGCTTTAACAAAAACCTAGGAACTAAACTAAGTACTCTCTACCGGATCGGTTGTCGTCGTGATGGGACGAGSGTACAAACAARATACKTATAARCTAATCTAAGTRCTCTCTACCTGAGCGGCTGTCGTCGTGAGGGGACGAGGGTACGAACAATAASTTATGAACTAATCTAAGTACTCTSTACCAGAAYGGTTGTCGTCGTGATGGGACGAGGGTACAAATAGTTACTTATGAACTAATKCAAGTACTCCCTACCAGATCGACTGTCGTCRTGATGGGACGRGGRTAYAATCAAAGTATTTATAAGCTAGTCTTAAGTACTCTCTACCTGATCGGYTGTCGTCGTGAGGGGACGAGGGTACAAGYAACTACCTAGRAACTAATCWAGGTACTCTCTACCTGAGCGGYTGTCGTCRTGAGGGGAYGAGGGTACAAACAACTACTTATGAACTAATCGAAGTGYKCTCTACCAGAACGRCTGTCGTCGTGATGGAACKAGGGTACAAATAGTTACTTATGAACTAATTCAAGTACTCCTTACYAAATCGGYTGTCTTCGAGATGGGAAAAGGGGTATCTAACAATAACTTAAGAACTAAAATTGGGTACCCTCRACCGTAACGGMTGTCGTCGTGRCGGGAAGGGGRTATCTGACTATAACTTATGAACTAGATTTKGTACTCTCTACCTRAGCGGYTGTCGTCGTGAGGGAACGAGGGTACAAACGAATACTSGCTAACTAATCTTAAGTACTCTCTACCRGATCGRCTGTYGTCRTGATGGGACGAGGGTACAATCRAAGWACTTATGAACTAATCTAAGTACTYTTTACCGGAACGGCTGTCGTCSTGATGGGACGAGGGTACAATCAAAGTACTTATGAACTAATCTAAGTATTCTCTACCGGACYGWYTGTCRTCGTGRCGGGCARAGGTACCCRACGCTAACTTAYGAGCTAGATTAACTGSTCTCTACCGGATCGRYTGTCGTCGTGAKGGGACGAGGGTACAGGCAAATACTTATGAACTAAAATAGGTACTCTCTACYAGATCGAYTGTCGTCRTGACGGGAGGARGGTTCTGACACTGAYTATGASCTAACTTAGGCACKCATGTGTGAGTTGCCTCAYTGCCTTACSAGATCGGTTGTCGTCGTGAYGRGAAAGGATGTSTMACATCAACTTATGAAGTAAACTAGGTACTCGTGTGGGAGTTACCTTACCATCTACCAGATCGACTGTCGTCGTGACGGGAAGAGGGGTCTGACTCTTACAGAATAATAAGGAAGGCTCCAGGGAGGGTCGTCCTATTCACATGCTAGAGTATAAGGCTGACTAACAACCTGCGAAGAATAGGAAATCATATTTCTACGCTTTCTTTCCTAGCTTATTTACCCTCAGACAGTCCGACCACCAGACCAGTAGTAGGGAGGCTTATGTAGGAATCGTCCTATTACTTGTTTAACGGTTGGACTACTCATTACTCAAGGAAGGTAGTAGAGGGGCCTCTGTTGGGGTCTGTCTATTACCTACTTGATTCTGTATTAACTTAAGAGAAAGGTGCTCCTGAAGGAATACCCTAGACACTCGTCTCTTGTCCAAACTAACCCGGTCTTAGGACGGTCAGCTTCAGAAAGGCTACAGGATACCCTTGTTAGGATTATCCTAATGCACTCATGAAGAGGACCTTCTCACGTGATAGTAGGAGGCTCTTGTGCAGGTCGCCTATTATTCACGCCGACCGTTATTAACCTCTGGGAAAGGGCTGACATCAAGATCCTTCATAATGATATCTAAAACAAGTAGTAGGGTGCTTCTGTAGGAGCCTCGACTATTTGTTGTAGGAAGGATACTCATGTGTGAGTTATCATGCTACTCTGATCAAATCTTATGTATACAGTGAGTGGGACTAAGCAGAGAGTCAACTATTCATGAGTAACCGACTCGATTGTCTGCTTTGACTAACCGATTGCTTGGTATTGATCAAGTAGCAAGAGATTCATGTCTGAATCAGCCTACTACTTGAGTATGTTAACACAAATAGAAGAGAAAGAAAAGAGCAATGCTCCTGTTGGAGCAAGGTCTTTGCATATCTGAAAAGGAAACAATGAAATAGGTTAGGACTGCGGGAGAAAGAAAGAACCACCGCGTAGTCCATAGTTATTTATGGCTTTCGGATAGAATGCCACAATGATAAGTGAGTTATGTCTCGTCTATATAAGCGCCAAAGCGGTGCGCTTATCTCCAAGAGAGAAGATGCAAGGACTGAGAATAGGGGGATTATGAATTTTCCTAAGGACGACTTAGGACGCAGACATGAGACTCCTTGAGAGAATGGAGGTAGTGACAGACGACTCGGGGTAGGGTTGTGAGAATAGACGTTAAGAGTTAGACCTGGGATGTCGATCCCAGATCTCACTACCCATGTCTAAGGGCTTGACCCTTAGATCTCAATATGTGGGGAATCGAGTGGGGGAGTTGAATCTTTGTTGACCTGTGTGTATGCAGGTCCGGACTCATTTTACTGCTGCATTGGAAGGAAATGATCTACAAAAGAATCCAAATTTTCTGTTATCTCTCGATAACAGGTCGGTTGTTGCCGATTCAACTTTTCCCCTTTGACTTGATGCCCACCTCTAAAGTCAAACCCTGTGGTCAGTAAAACTGTCACCTGTGGTCATTGCCTAAATGTTCCTAGTCACTCTCAAGGGTCCTTTGAAGAATTGTGAGGGGGATGGGCTTACGTCTCAGGAAAGACAAGGTTGTCATGCATGGTTTGAGAAGTGAGGGACAAGGTCAATGGTTGATGGTTGACACCGTTAGTGCATGGCATGTGAACTGTCTTTGCATTATTTTGTGCAGGTCTGTCTTGTGCGTGATTTTGGATTGAACTGGACCTGGTCTGTTGAAGAGTCTCGGACACACAACACTTGTGAAAGTGGGAAGGGTTCTCAGCGGTAATACTTTCATATTCATCATATGTCCAACTTAACTATTATGCTGTTCAGTTAAGTCATAACCTGTTAAGAAAGATAGGACGCTCTTTGGTAGGAAGAAGGATTGATTGGCATTGGTCAAGAGAATAATGCATTACGCAGTAGCGGAAATAAACTGCCTTATTAAAAGTTTGACCTGAATATCTAACGGGTCAGTTCTAGGCGTCTTACCGCGCGTACCCCGTTTTATGCTACAGCGATCGAGTTAACGCCCTCGGCCGACCTACCTTTACAAAGGCATGTAAAAGCCTTTGCATGTGGGCCGGTAGCTCAGCAGGGATATGCCTACCTGAGGGTGGTGACAGCCCCTCGGGTAGAGGTAAGTTGTACCTCGCGACGTCCCGACCTGTCGCAGGGCGTCGTGAGAGGTATAGCATGCGCGCACGGTTGGAGTGGTGACCGATTCTTTTTCGGGAATACATCCTGCGTGACACGACCGTAAGGTTCAGCGCTCTTAGTGGGGTGCGGGACCGCCGCGCGCGACAACGGTTTCTTCGCGCCATTCCCACGCTCCCGTGCCGTCGCTCGCCAACCTGGATCCCTGAATCCTTCAGATGCAAGTTCGACACCGTTACCAGTGCAACTAGGCCCAATGCTAGGTCTAGCACTAGCGGTAACCCTATAAGTGGTCACCGCTACACGCGCGGGCTCTCCAAGATATTCTCAGGCCGTACTCTCAACCTACCACCAAACCACCACGGCCGTCATGCCGCACGTGAGCCGCACGTCCACTCCCTCGCACACTGTAAGTATTATTTAATGGCGCATCATCTCTGACGTCTCCCTCCATACGAGCGCGCATGCTGCGGTCAAGCGTACCAACTAAGACAAAATCCTTTTTAATTCCAGTTTAATCAGACAAGAAGCCTGGCCGGCAACCACACCGGCTTCACAATTATCAACAGAAAGAGAGATCATGTGTGCCCACACACTCTCTATCCAAGTCTACGTAAACAACAGACACAACCGCGACTCGCGCGGTGTACCCAAACTTATTTTCTGTCACTTGCAAAAAACAGGGTGGATACCCTTGTAAGGGTATTCACACCGATGCCGTTGGCCCCCCAGATCGGCAGTGAGCACCCCTGGCCGGTATTGTCCGCCTGCTGTTGGGTGCAGCTCCTGCATGCTCCCTCGTTGCAGGCTTGAGCACAGATGTGGTTGTTAAAGGGTTCCCCGTAATACTATAATGACAATAAAGAAGGCCTGTTACAGGGTTCCCCGTAATACTATACTGACAATAAGGACACTAGTACTTTTGCCCAGAGGGAAAATAGTGGGCCTCGGGTGGGCCTCGGACCCTGTCGAAAGGGCGGAACGAAATAACGGCTGCCGATGAGACTTTTCTATGGCAACTCTTGTCGGGCCTGGCCTCTGATTTTTTTCCCCTTTTTTCTCTTTTTTTCTTTTTTATAAGGGATATTTTGCAAAATACCCCAAGAAGTTGAGATATATGCCAAAATGCCCCTAAAAGATGTGGGTAGAGCGGAATGCCCCTCTGACAAAAAACTATTTTGTGAAATACCCCTGGCATCGGTTGGACCCCCATCTTGTAATATACCACTACCCGTCCAACCCAGTACTTGCCAACTTCGCCTAGGCGCTATTGCAAAAGGCCAAGGCCCAAACGGGGAGGTCCAGATTGCAAAGTCGCACACCCGCTTGACAGGGGCACAACACAGATTTCGGCCCAAAAGGCATTCCGCTCTACCCACATGTTTCAGGGGCATTCTGGCATATATCTCAACTTGTTGGGGTATTGTGCAAATTATCCCTTTTTATAATCATCTTTGAACTGACCCCATGGACTGTTAAAATTCAGAATTATTTTACTCTATTGAGAGAAGAGTGCAAGGAAGATGAGCATTAGCGAACTTTGGCAATCAAACAGCATCATACATATGAGCCCAGATAGTCTTGACCTCGAACCACAGCAGACTGGCATCACGAGATACACCAAATAAGAACACACCAAGAGTTCAAAATTGACAATGCTGAAGTAGTCCCATCATCATCAACTACGAACCAGAGTTGATATCCTATTGGCGCTCGGCGCCCAGACTACAGGTGGCAGATCCTATCTAGCCTATACTACGAAGCAGAATGATGACATCAACAGCGTTCCCGAAGTACAAGCATATGGCGACCAATGTCGCACGCTTCAGCACCGGGTATGTCTCTCGTAACACTCACAACCCCGATCCACACCGCACAGATGCCACTAGCACCCCAAGGACCACCCTGCGCTTCACCTAGCATACAGCAGCGCAGCTTGGCTATGGCTGCGTGCTCCCTCCGACTCGCCCGTGAGAGCGTGAGTGCCAGCCAGCCAGCGGATTGCGCAGCAGCGCTCACGCAGCATGCAGCCAGCACCCGAATGCCGAATGAGGAGGCAGGCCCTTCCCTATATCAAAGTGGCCTGCCTGCGTCCAGTCCAGGAAACTTCCGGTAGGCACAGGCCCAGTCACGAAGGGAGCAGGCGTGGGGCCTGAAGTGGTTGCATGCGCCCAACTGCTTTCGGCCTGTGTTTGACCTGGTACCCGTATCCAGCCCAGGGCCTGCTTCACATTCATTTACACAGGCGGCCCAGGGCCTGGATTCTTTCAACCAACTGGCGCAATGCAACTGTCTGAATTTCCCCGTTGCGGGGTACCCTGAAGAATAAGGGCCGAAGGGCCTGTCGTGCCTGCCTTCACTTAGGGCGGCCGACCTTGTTGCAGATAGGGCCCCGTAGGGGCTAAGCGGGCGTAGCCTTGCAAGAGCAAAAAAAAAAAAAAAAAAAAAAAAAACTTGGGTCTGCATTTCAACAGTCCATGGGTGTACCAACTGACTCGACAGTCCATCAAACTCATTTTGTTTGATGGTTTGCCTAAAGGAAAAACAGAAAACAAAACTCCTTTTTTTTTTTTTTTAAAGAGTATCACTGCTCCATTATAGAAAAAAAGTCATGAGGCCGGCGACCCCACATAAAGGCCGGCCGGAAAAAGGAAGATAGGGAGCATTACCCCAGTTCGCTTCACATAGATTCTCCTCCTAACTATAGTACTCTCCTAATCCTCTGTCTGATTTTACCTCAGCTCATCTGTGCTCCAGGTCCAGTCGGTAGCCCCGGGGGTACAGTAGTTAAGAATGGTTGAGAAGTGTCAAGCAATGCCCAGCCTTACCAGGGGGCTTCAAATTCTTCTACTAGAATCTAAGTATGTATTGTATTATATTATATCTCTACATTAGT
>BFEA01000034.1:2773813-2787582 GCA_003427395.1 Chara braunii
ATAGTATACACACAATGGCATGGGGGGAATTGAGCATTGCTGTGATGGGTGAAGGATGTGCTGATGTCACCAAGGATAGTCAGGCGGCTCAGCAGCAAGCTGAAGAGGCACTCTTCCTTCTCCCTGCTCCCATGGTCTGGGCAGCCAATCCCCTGAATCTCAGGCCAATCAATGCTGGCCAGCACCCTCCCCCCTTGAAAGAATTGCGGATGAACGTCCAATTCAAAATTTGCAAAAACTGCCAAAAAGAGAATTTTCGGAGGAACTCCAGTGTGCGAGGATCTGGGTCCTCAGCAGGTCTAAAGGGCCCCTGCTGCATATGTGCCCGTCCTAAGTGAAGGCGGGCCTAACACCTCACGAGAGGCCCTTGACTGTCAATTTCGTATTTGGGGGTCCAGACAGTCGCGATGCGCCAGTTGGTTAAAGGAAACACATGCAAGGAACCCGACTGTTCAACACTTGCTGGAGTGCTTCAGATCACATGCATTTACACAGATTTCACAGATTGCGATGTCTCACACAAAGCCCAATAGAAGATGAATGAGAACCAGGAAGCTCAACTCAAACCAGATTAAAGAGGGAACATCGTGAGTCCAAAATATTCAGCGCCGAATAGAGTTACAAGTCTTCTTCAATCAACATGAGTGCCAGGCCTGGCGCTCATCAGTGCCAGCTGCCGAATGTCAACAACAGCGCTCAACAGGTAAGTGTCACCATAGCTCACACTTGCCCCTCTCTCGTCTGCTTTCTTCTCTTTCTCCCTCTTCATGCATGCACACTTCCTATCACACGAGGTTCTACTTTGAATACTACTCACTGGTGTCTCCTACTAACTATCTCTACTAGTATACTAACTAGCACTGGCGCAGCTATGGCTGCCTTCCCTCCAGCCAGCGCCTCACTTCTCTTCCTCTCACATAGCGCTGCTCTTCAGCCTAGCGCAGCTCACACATGTCTAGCGCACAAGTGCCACGGCACTTCCACACTCTCATGCGGAGTAAGCATCCGTCCAAATGGGAGGCTGGCCAGTCCTTTATAGTGCTGGACTGGCCTGGCGTGCCCTGCATTCAGCCTCAAGTGGCTGGGACTCCTGCCCAGTACCCGTTGTTGCAAAGTGTATGTCCTAGTATCCTTTCCCATGGTCTGCTGCTGCTTTGGGCCATCAGGCCTGTCTCTTGGACTCCTGGTCTGAATCAGGACTGACTGGGATTATGACTGGACTGGGACTGTGGCCTCCGACTTATTGCCGAACAGACATGACTTTCCATCGAGGAGACATGACCCTAACTCAGTCTTGAAAACTATGTCCAATACCTGTTCGTGCAGGACCTGTTTGTGACTGTTCAAAACGACTTTTCACTTCATTATGGATGCGACAATTGCCTCAGGAACTTTTGGGTTGCTGCTCGTGGATTTAAGTTCTGGCCGACAGGGGCCCTCGCTGTTGGGCATACATCTGGGGTCTAATTCGTAAAGACCCTTTTACACAGCCCGAGCAGCAAGAAAATTCCACGGCCTTCCTGGCCTTTCCGGAAGTGCAGACCCTGGGCAAGAATCGCAGCCTCATACACAGACAGTTGAGAGGTCCAACTGAACGAGGCCCAGTAGCCGCAGCAGAGATGCAGCATACTGGGGCCTACCGGAAGCTTCTGGGCCGAGGCCCAGGCCAGCCAGGCCTCCAATCGAGGCAGGATCTTTCCATATAGGAAAGAGCTCGCTGCCTGGCTGGTCACTCGGGCACTTGCATGCTAGCGGCAGCGCTGCTGGAGCGGACCCTCGCGGGCTGTGGCTGGCGCTGAGAGGCAAGGTGCGGGCACGTGCGGTCGTGTGCAGAGAAGGGCGCTGCTGAGGGCAGCGCCATAGCCCATCCTCCATAGCTAGGTGGGCTTGGTCTACAGTGAGGCGCAGGGGGTGGTCTTCGGGTGTACAGAAGGAAGACGCGGGTGTATGTCGAGGGAGAGAGAGAAAAGGGTGATGATGATGATGATGTGAGGGCAAATACCTGGTAATGGCAATGGTCTGGTACGGGCGACATCTTCAAGTACTTCGTTGGCTGCTGACGTCAACAGTTGCATTGTCAATTAGTAGGCTAGTAGTAGCTGTGTAGGGAGTAGGCTGGGCGCCGAGAGCCAAGTAGGGAGAAGGGCCTGGATACATATGTTGGTGTTGGCGAGAGCAAGTTCTCATTGACATTGGTTTTCAGTGTTACGATTCTCCATTGGTGTTATATTGGTGCAATGCTGCTTCCTGAACACTGTGATACGATCTGGCTTTCAATGTGATTGTGCAATCTGTATATTGTCATCTAGCTACTGCTCATTTTCCTTGCAAGTGTTTTTTTTTGTTCACACTTAAAAGGGGGCGATAAGAGCATCCCCTTGAAGTGGGTACCGAGTGTGAAGGCTGCATTTATTGGTGGGGAGCAGCACCTGCTGGTAATTGGGTCCGGCGTCCCTGTTACATTCAATATAAATGTGGACCAATTTTGAGAGAAGGGGAAAAAAAAGGCGAGGGGTCATTTTAACCGAACTTGCCACCAATTGATAGAGTGGAGATCATACTAACTACTTACCTTTCTTTTTTTGAAAGAAAACTAAAATAACATATAAAACAGCAAGGCGAAAGCGCACTTTCATGAAATTTCGCCAACATTCCAATTTCAAAAACATCATCGGAGGAAATTCCAGTGGCCCAAATGATACCAAATTTGGCACACAGTAACCTTAAACCAAAACAAAAACAGGCAAAAACACAAAAAAAACATTAGATTTGACCCCCAAAGTTCCCAAACCCTAATTTCAGTTTTTTTGGACCCGTTAGTCAGGAGCTGAAAGTGAGGGTTCCCCGTTAAACCACCACTATCTCTGAGCCTGTTTTTGCCGACCCTGATTTTCGCTGCACACCAAGTTTTGCTGAGCCTGGGTTCCGTTTTGTTTCTTTTCTGGTACTCTCCTGAAAAAAAAAGAGAAAAAGCACGGCCAGACTTTCGAAAAGCAGCCACGAACAAATAAAAGAAGAAAAACAAACACCCCTCTGGACGTGATACCAGGTAGATACCTAGACGAAAGTCGTCGTGTGAGTATGCCCTCAGTGAGGGCATTATGGCAAGGGTGTCGGGTCCGCAGAAGAAGGAAAAGGACAAAGAAAATTGAAACTGAACTTTGGCCGGGAATGCTCGTTCATACATTCTGCAAAGTAATAGTGTGGGCATGCCCTCCTCCAGAAACCCTGCCTCCCTGGCGGGGCACCAAAACTTGAAAAAGAAAGAAAACAAGAACACAAACAATGAAAAACTGAAACTGACCACTATAGCAGCTAGTTACGAATGTGTGAGTTTTAGTGTCAACACTGCTTGGTGCAGGGCCTTTCTGGTTTTTTTTTTCGGTTTTGTTTTGTTTTGCCTTCTTTTTTTAACCACACAAGGGCCCATCTATTCTGGGGGGCATCAGTCCGGTTGCTTATCACCAGCAAGCATGAGTTCAAGGTGAGATAGTAGCAGGGATAGAAATCACCCAAGCCCTTGCGGTACTAGTCCCCTGTCAAAGGGGGTACTGCTACAGGCCATCCCACCTCCCAAACCATAGCCTCCCCTGGGATGCTCCTGCTGGCCGGGGAACTTACTAGCAGCACCCAGACACGCAGCAGAAGGGTCCCGCGGGTGGCGAGTGGCGGGCGGCGGGGAGGGAGAGCCTAGCAGCCTCACTGGCCGCTTGTCTCTTCCTGTCAACCAAACCCTCTCGGAAAAAGCCAATTTCCTTCGCGTATATCATACTTGCCACCAACTACCATCCCTCGTCCCTTGCCCGTCTACCATCCTCTCATACAGTATCCTGTCTCTATTTTCAAGTTGCTTCAGTTTTTCCAATTTTCACACCTTGTTCGAAAATTTGTCACCCCCTTTTCTGTGAGACCCACCTCCCTATCGCCCAACCCCTATCTTCTTCAACTTCCCCTTATCTTGCCCTTTCTATCCCCTGGAATCCTCCTAGCGTAAGTATGGTACATCTACAATGCCACCCGTCCCCCCCCTCTCTCTATATCCCATATGTTTCAAAACTGCAATCTGTTTCAATCTGTCAGGGCTGTACCCTATTCCTCTCAATCCTTGGTCTCCGACTGAGGAACATAACGTGCCAAGACGGGGCCAACCTGCAGTTGGCCCGTGTGTGGATTCCTAGTCAACCACTGCGGATACGGTCTCCATCTTTCACAAAACCGTGCATCGGCACTGATGTAGATCTGCCATCAGGGCAATCCTGATGTTCTCTAGGCACGTTCCTGATATGCCCGTAGCGGCGGGGTCGCATGTGATAAGCTCCGATCCGTACCGCGCGGCTTGCCGTATCCCTGAGGAAAAATCCCCCGGAAGCCCCGAGGCACGGATGCGGACAAACAGGGGTTTTTTCTTTCTTTTTGCTTTTGTTTTCTTTTCGAAACGGCTTTTTCATTTTGTTTGGTTAAAAATTCCCGCGCGGACGAATAGCGGCCGCGGCATGATAACCAAGAAACGGTTTCGGTGGGGACTTTTTGAATTTTTGCTTGCGCGCGCCTAAGCCCCGACTTCTTCGTGCGTCTCGCGCCCCCGTTTCTTGCTTTGCATTCCCGCGCCATCTTCCCTTCTTGCTACGCGCATTTCCCCCATGCCAGACTCTTCGTCTTCCCCTCTGCCCAGCTCGATCCTTGCCCCATCTTCTCCGCAAAGTGATTGGCTGCGTAGTTGGGATGCTCGGATCAATGCGGAAAGCGGGAAACCGCGCACCACTTGGACGAACACCCCAATCACGTAGGACCATGCAACCCCGCGGGTCGAACCCCCTAACTCCCCACCTTTCTCCTGTCCTTCTCATCTACACCCTGCGCTGCCCACACCTCGCGCTGACAACCCGCCACCTCCCACGCTATAAATTCACGCAACCCTCTCCTCTCCTTCTCTTTGATCTCGGCTGCAATGCTGCGTGAGCTATGCGCGAAAGTCCGCGGCGCTGAACAGGCTCGACGAGCCCAAGGACGGGCGGAGTGACGACGTTGGGTGGACCCGCGGTAGTCTCGGGGCGACGCAGTCGGAGGGACCGAGCAGTGGTGGGGATTTGACGCCGGTCGAGGCAAAGCCTTGTGGCTATGGTGGTCGGTGGTCTTGGGAGGTTCGAAGGCTGCGCCTGGGGGCGGCCGTTAATTGGAATTTTTGTGTACAAGGACTCGCTTTTATCTCCATTGCTGCTTTGTCTATGCATGTCGTGTGTGTGAAGCCCCGAGTGATGGGAGCTGGTTGTGCGCGTGAGTGATGTCGAAGGCCTATGGATGATTAGATGTCCTATCAAGGGTTGTTGATTGTTTGCATGCATGTGTGTATGTACTTGTCCGGGTGGGGACGGGGAAACTGAACTGGGGGACCGTCTGCCTAGGAGTACGGGTGTGTTAATCCCGTTGTTCCCCTCCCTTCCGCGGCCCTTCGCGCGCGCGCGCGCGTCCTCGGTGTAAGCTCCCTCCCTCTCTCTCCCGCCTTCCTTTTTGAGCTTCTCTCCCCGTACCGGTGACGTCAACCACCTGCGTCCGCGCGCGCGGTCGACGCCCCCGCAGGGGGAAGAGAGCTTCGATTTCGCCATCTTCCTCCGACGCACTAACCCTGAGAGAGAAGGTTGCATCGAGTGTTGTATGGAGTCGATGTTGGTTCGGATGACCGGGAGCGCGGGATCTTGCCCGTGTTTATCGCCTACCTTCGATCGTCTCATCTCGCTACCGACCTTCCCCATCACAGATGACGACAGCGTCTACTACGATGCGGATGTACAGAGCACGCTGCGGCGAACGGAGCAAGTGTGCTGGCGAGACCCGCCTCGGGCTTGTGATATAAGGGGCAACGGGTTTGTCTTGATTGAGCGTTTTGATTCCCCGACTCTAATATTGCCTTATACGGGTTTGACTGTGTTACCCTGGTCGGTCGCTCACGCCGCGTGGCGGCCGCAATTTGATTGTCGCTGGTGTCGCCAGGGGGACTCGTGTTCTTGGCAACGACTGGTCCTGGGTTACGAGGGAGCGACACGTTTCCCCGAGCTTTCCCGTAGTGCGGGGGCGCTGCCCTCGCAATTTCGAATTCGGATGTCGGCGAGTCCTTCCGCGCTTTATCCTCCCGGAACCTTCCGCGAGGACTCTGGGAGTCTGATGCTGAGGCTTGAAGGCCTCGAACCAATCACCTCTACAACAAAGACCCGATGGTTCGGTCACTTCTTGAGGCCGATGACGAGGCCTGAAGGCTTCGAACCCACCACCTATCCCCCAAACCCCTAACGGCCGAAGTTTTGTCTCCCGCCGCCATGGCCCTCTCCCCTTGAGGCCTTTTCCCGTCCTGATGCACGACGACAGTTCGTTTTCGCGGAAACCTTTCTGAATTTTATCGTTTCGGAGCGATCCGACCCCCACAAGACTTCGCGACGACTGTTCGACTCCGGGGTTACCTCTGGCACGAAACGAGAGCCTCCCGTTCTGTCCGGGAGACTAAACCCCTACGACAAAAAATCCTCGGCCACGCCCCTCCTAGAACTCTGATCGGCGACCCAGTACAGGAAGCCGCGAGGGGGCGTGAGGTTGGTATCAGAGCTGATTCGTTTCGGCTCCGAGGTTTTCCTAGGACGAATACCCTGCTTAAGAGTTTTCTTTCTTTCTTTCCCTGATCTTTCTTTTTAGATTTTTCTTATTTTTAAGTAGGCTGGCTCCCCGACGCGGCGGCCCGCGAATAGCAATCAGAACCGAGCGAGAGGTCGGGCTCGAAACCCGCCTCCCGCGATGGTGGAACCCGAAATTGGGGGTGAAAACGACAGTGATAACCACGCGGGGATGACCAATCATCCCCTGTACTTTGTACCTCCTCCTTCCGAAGTTCCCATTTTCTCCGAAGATGATACCGACCCTCGCACCTCGCTAGCTGCCTTGAAAGCCCAGGGCTGGTCGGACCAGTTGCTCCGAGAACGAATCCCCGGAAGGTTAGCCGGAACCGCTTTTTAGTGGTATAGACATAACCCCTTCACTAATTGGCTGGCCTTCCAGAGGAAATTTCTCGACGGATTTGATCATATCGCACCATGTCAATGCCTCCGTCTAATAAAGGAATACACGCAGCAGCCTCGGGAGACCTTGGCTAGATATGCTGAACGTTTTACGTACCTAGCCGAGCGCTCCGGGGTGGACGAGAAAAAGGTACGGACTGATTTCGTCAGAGGATTGTCAGATTCTCGTCTGCGGAAAAAGATCCGCAAGAAATGCAACCCTATAGAACATACCCTGACGGAGCTTATCCAGTACGCAATTAAGTACGAGAAATAAAATTACGATGTGGGCCTGGACTTAGAATCCGACGAAGATGACCCTTCGGGTGTTCGACGCAATAGCTACTCCGCTACGGCACGAATGTTCGAAGATCGCTTCGGGTTGGGTCCGGCAAAAAAAGGCGTGGATCGGAAAGCTTCTTCCTCTGCTTCGACCTCCCGTCGCTCTAGTCAAGCACAAGGAGGCCGGGGTGAGGAAGAAGTGTCCATAAAAGAGGTCGCGGCCCAATTAGTTACGGTAGTGGCCCCGCTGACGGAGTTCGTTCAGAGCCTGCAGCGACAACGCCTAGCCGCCTTATAACGGCAACAAGCGGCTATGGCCGCCGGGGCCCCTATGATAAGACCGACAGTGGCTGGGGCTGTCCCGCCCCTACGCTGTTATAACTGTAATCAGCCAGGTCACCTTGCGAAAGATTGTCCGAAACCTCGAACTCAGGGTGGGCCCGCTGGACCTTCCCAAATCTCGTTGGCTGCTCCAACCGCTGCAGGACAAGGGAGGGTGGCCACGGTGATGGATACCGGGGCAACGAAAATGGTGACCCCTGCGGCCACCGAGAAAGGGCCCGATGAATACATGGTTGCGGCGATGTTCGAACCCGGGACCATCGGAGTGATACGTCACGTCCAACGGATTACCGAGGAAAGCGACCTCGGGCCGTGGCGACCAGGGTTCGAAGACCTTGTGGCACCTGGTCCTGAATACAAGGATGGCCATATCGACGTATTGGATGCCTTGAAAGCTCTGGATCTTCGGATCCCCGTCCCTATTCCCTATTTGCTAACCATTTCCGAAGCGGCTAACGAAAAGTTGATCGAACGATGCCTCAAAAACAGGCGCCGGTTCGAGAAAAGTCGAAAGGGCAAAAAGTCGGTCCTACGGGACCTACCCACAAACGAGGAGTCGCAGCCCTCGACCTCAAAGGTGCACGAAGCCGACCGGATAGGAATGATCCAAACCGTAGAATCTGCCTCGGAAAAACCCGAGGTATTCCTCCGAGCCTATCCTATAACCTGGAAAAGCGTTGAGTGTGACTGCAAGGTCTGGGGAAATCCCTCGGCCGCCATCCTAGACTCGGGATCGTCAGCAGTCGCCATTTCTTGGAGATTGACGAAACAGTTGGGAAGGGAAGGACAGGTTCAGCCCCTCCGACCGGATGAACTGTATATATCCGCTACGTAAGACAATATTCATTGTAAAGGGCGAATAACGAACGTGCCTATACAGGTGGGGCAGGTGCATTGTTTGTTCGACATAATCGTGTTGGATGTACAGGCGTACGATGTTCTGCTAGGCATTCCGTGGCAGGCGGCGGTCGGAGCGCGAATGCACTTTGACAGCTATAAGGTGGTGCTCACATCGGCCCACCCCAAACCCCAAACGATACCAACGAGACTGGCGGTGCGCATGCGCACCCAGCCGGCGCCTCGACTCACCACGAAAGCCCATCAAATCAACATGATTTGACGCCTGTCACCGGACGAAAATGAACCCTCGACGGAAACTGACGAGACTGATGTACCCGACCGATATCTGATCCGAGTTCAGGATCGGTGGCGCCATTCTTGGCGGCGAGAACCACTGCAAATAGTTTGGAGCGAGTCCAATTGGTCGCACGCGTTCTCCTCCGTGGTGCAGGGGGAACCCTTGCTGAGGGTGTCCCGAACAGCTGACCTTTCGGAACCCCCTGCGTCCTTGTATCTCCGAACGGACCCCCTACCTGAAAGATTTACCGAGCTTAGGGGACTGTGCGATTTATCTTTTCGACCTCCACGGCCCCTACTCACGAATGAAAAAGCCGCGATACTCCTGAAAGAAGGGGTGTCATTTCAACCCCGAACAAGGGAATATCGGTGGGGACCGAGGGAACTGACGCAGGCCTTTTCGGTAGAACCCTCGGCCGAACCCGAACTGGACAGTGACAGTGACATGGAAAGCAAGCCGGTGAGTTCGGCGGACAGTCAACTTATTGCGACTGTCCTTTCGGCGAAAACCGACAACTCTTTGTTTGGGGCCTCGCCCGATGTCAGCGAGGCGGTCCCCACCGTTACGATGACGGTCTCCCTTCCTAGGGGAACCGTAGAAGTTCAGTTACCAGCCCGTGTTCCGGATGAATGCAGACGCCTCCTCCTGGTGGTTATATGGGCGTATCCTGAGGCCGTCAGTATTCAGGACCACGACATAGGGCTAACCCCTTTGATACAACACGCGATTGATACCGGGGGTCACGCCCCGATACATTGCCGACCGTACCGATATTCCCTTAAAGAAAGACAGCTGGCGTTGGAAAGGGTACGGGAATTCGAGCGGTTGGGGTCGGTCGAACCATCGCTGGGACCGTGGTCTTTTCCCATGGTCCTCGTGCCAAAATGAAATGGTTCGGTCCGGGTATGTATCGACTACCAGAAATTGAACGCAATCACTACCAAAGATGTGTATCCCTTGCCGTGAATCGACGATTTGTTAGATGCTATCGGGGCCGCGTGAGTCTTTTCCAAGTTCGATATCCGACACGGTTTTCACCATGTCGCAGTCCGATCGGAGGACCGACCCAAAACCGCTTTCGTCCTATTTGAGGGCACGTGGCAATGGGTCCGGTGTCCCATGGGAATTTGTAACGCCCCTGCAATGTTTCAGCAGGCCATGAATATGGTCTTCGCTGAGTTCGTTAACAAAACCCGACTAACCCAGCCCCTGATCAATTTCTGCGTGATTGTGTACATGGATGATATTTTGGTCTTTTCAAAAACACACGAGTACCACGTGGAACACATTGAGTGGGTTTTGCATGCACTAAAGGATGCGGGGTTCAAAGTGGCCTTGGAGAAAAGCGAGTTCTTCTTGTCGGAGATCTCATTCTTGGGGTACATCGTCATGGTCGATGGACTAAAACCGGATCCGAGGAAGGTGGCAGCAGTTCAAGAAGCCCCGACGCCGGTCACACTCACCCAGGTTCGGGCTTTTATAGGGCTGGCATCCTATTACCGACCCTTCACCAAAGGGTTCGCCGGTATAGCGAAGCCCCTCACGAACCTGCTGAAAAAAGAGGAACAGTTGATCTGGACGCCGGAATGCGAAGCGGCGTTTCAGGCGTTGAAGGAGGCTCTGACATCTGCTCCTGTGTTGGCGCGTCCCGACCCGACAAGACCGTTCGCACTGTACACCGACTGGCAGCCTCAGGCGATATCGGCTGTGCTGACTCAGCACGGGGCGGACGGAAGGGAACACGTCATTGAGTATGCGTCCAAGACGCTGAGCCAGGCGCACACTAATTACGAAGCGTGCAAAGGCGAATGCCTGGCGGTGGTGTGGGGGATCCAGCATTTCCGACCGTATCTTTACGGCCAGAAATTCGTGCTGGTAACGGATCATCAGCCGCTGCTGTCCCTACGCAACAACACGGACTACACGGGGACTCTGGGCAGGTGGGCGGTGCGTCTGCAAGACTATGACTTCGACATCCGCCACCATGCCACGCGGCAGCATGGTAACACCGATGGATTGACGCGCCTCATGCCGCCCAACAAGTGTCCCACCAACGACCGACTCATTCCGTGAAGGCCAGAAGTCGCGGCGACGAAACCGCAGTACGGGGAGCTACACATGCTCCACAAGAACGACGCCTGAGTCTAGAATGGAGGTTTCACTGGAGATGGCAGGCGCTATCTCTTTGCCCTCATCCAACTCCCTCACTCTCTCGTCTAGTCCCTACTCGTCCCCTGAAACACATCTAAGTCCCTGTTTTTTCTGTACCTTGCCTAGGGTCCCGGACCAAAAAGGGTCACATCCGGGAGGACCCAATTTTCTTTTGTGGATGCAGTGTAGTCGGTGTCGCGCGCATCGGTCCAGCACCGCACCAGGGCAGCGCGGGACACTCCCGGCCGCGTCACGTAGGAGTTGGTTAACAATCCTTCATCGCGAATATACATGGAGCTTCCATAAGCCGCTCCGGCCGAGTGCGCCAGCCATACCTCTCGCGAGCCCCTACGACAGGATAGGGCCTACGCGAGGCACAACTTACCTACACCTTACGGGAGCTGTCACCTCCCTTCGGTGGGCGTATCCCCACCGAGCTACCAGTCCACAGTACGAAAGCTAATCAGTTGCAATCGCAGAGGTGGACCAGCCGAGGGCGTTTCTCGTTCGCTGTAGCATAGGGGGTACGCGCGGTAATACGCCTCTATCGGACCCATACGCGAACTGGCATCATAGGGGGCTGAAGTCCCAAGCGCGGCTCGTCGTCGGTCGACCAGGACGCATCCCACACACCACGCGCACACCACTTTATGAACACAATAATAAAACCCACACACACATATACGAGGCAACACAATATAAACAACGCGACAATGCTCCTAGCCCCTCGGTAGCCGCCCCATAACTTCCTGATACGGAAATCGGATAGGTGTCACGCGCGAGACTTAATATAAATCCTTACGGACGTAGGGCAGACTCATATCGACTTGCTATGCAAAACGTACGCAAGCGGTCACAATGATGGCGGGCCATGTGGTACCCAAACTCACGCGGTCCCCGTTAATCGTGAGGGTCGCGTTTGACACTCAAGTGTCGACTGACACGCGCCTTGAGGGTTAATCTCTCGACGCTGGACAACCGCCATGCGCGGTTGAAGACCACACCCTCTTCTGCACCCTGTGCAGAGGGGTTGAGTAGACAGCTTTGAGCTGTCGTGGCGGTCGAACATCAAGGGGTTTGACTTTGACAGCTGCCACGGACTATAACGTCCAACTATAAAAAACTTCAAAGAGCAAACGATAAGGAATAGGCCGAAGGCTCCCCGCTTAGTAAACAAAATCATAGCCCTGGGGTACCCTCCCTTTTTTCGCGCGGCGTTGGCGGCCTATAACAATTTCAAACCTTCGCCCATATGTGTCGGTCCCCTTGTAATCCCATAACTTTTTACACACTAGGGCGGTAGGACGTCGCGCTCGGGATTTTAGTATAAAGTCGCACAGTCGAGGGCCTATCTCATACCAACCCGCAATGCAGACGTACGCATGCAATTGCAACGATGACGTACTATGTAGTGCCCATAGTCAGGCGGTCCCTCGTGGATCCGGGTACCACTTATGACACTCAAGTGTCAGACTCGAGGTGTCATGAGGATCTAATCCTTCACGACATTGCACGGCTGGAGGAATAGTCGTGCAGCCGCCGCGAGACCTCCGGCCTTTGGTCTGAGCGTCTCGATAGGCAAGGCAAATAGGTTCTGCGCGAGGAAAAACCCCTTTCCTGCAGAGCCTAGGGCTTGGGATTTCCTCGACAAGGACCTCGAATCCCGTCCCAGGACTAACATCTGACTAAGAAAATCTTTTAAGAAGTAAAACAAATGAAAGGGAAGGGTTTTCCCTACGCCTCTTAGTCTTAACCCCTGAGCAGACTTTTAATACGGGACCCTTTAGCCAATGCAAATATTCATCTCAAGTATACCCATATATACACATATATAACAGGGGAAAGTATGTGACGATCACTTCTCACAATCTCATTGGGGGTCTATCACAACAATACGTATACATGTGATCCCATGCAACCTCATCCAGAATCAGATTCATAGCACATACCTGCGAATCACACCAACGAGTCAATCAACCGCCCACGCACTACACGGAGTCAACCCCAACCATCTTTAACACTCATACCCCTCACTTTAGCCATGCAAGCCCGAACTTCCTGTCCAACCAACCTTAATTAAAATACTCAGTACCTTTGTTAAATGGTCATTCAATAAAAGTCCGGGTGAAACCATAACGAAACAAAGAAAATCACCAGGGCTAAAGCCTTTTAGGATGGGTGTGGAGGGTAAGCTGGAATTGAGTCGTAAACCGACGAATCGRCAACCAACCTGTTATCAGTGATAACAGATAATGATCCTCAAGGGATCAAGYTGAATCTAGTCCTGACCTTGAATCAGACAAACCAAAGGACCTGTAATACAAGATAGGTCAAATGCCCAGGCTAAAATCATCAGCATATGGGGGATAAACCTTCATAGCACACCTCCATATAACACTTTCTAGCGCCACCTGTCGAAAATAACCTAACTCCTCTGAAAACAGGGGAATTTCGGTAGCGCTTCCCGTAGGAAAAGTGCCCTCTCATAATTTATATAAACCCAAATATGAAATCAGAAGTAAATTTTTAACTCTGGAAAGTCAAATTTTGTCTAACTTCCTGAATTAGCAAAAATTAGGGCAGCCTTCCCTTCAGAAAAGGAGACTTCCCAGATTTTAACTAAGTTAGGTATGAACTCCAAAGACAGTCTGAGTTCAGCTTTAGGCAGAATTTAACTAGCTCCTTAATTTTTCTAAAAATTTCGGCAGCACTCCCTCTAGAAAAGTGTCTTTCCAAAATTTATACGAAACTAAGTCCGGAGTTTGAAAGTAACTTTGGCTTCCCAAAGTTCTATTTTGTCTAACTCTCTGAATTCG
>BFEA01000034.1:2799152-2844669 GCA_003427395.1 Chara braunii
CACACACACACACACACACACACACACACACACACACACACACACACACACACACACACATTTCATCCATAGGATGAGCAAAAATGAAATAAATCTTCCGCTGAAACGTGGAAATATACAGTGCCCCTTTTTTAGCAAAATCGGAATGAATCGGTTGTGTGTGTGTGTGTGTGTGTGTGTGAGAGAGAGAGAGAGTTGTCGTGCCCTCGTTTCTGCTGCGTTCTCACGACGCGCGCCACGCTCCACGTCGTCGATTTTCGCTGCCCGCTCGCGCCGGCTCGGCCCTCCGCCCCTTGCCAGCTTCGCTTTTCCCTGCCCGCTACCTTCCCCGCCTATCTCTGCGCGGGCCTCAGCCCTGGGCCGGTTCCCCCGCATTGGCTCGGCCCTCCGCCCCTTACCCGCTTCGCTTTTCCCTGCCCCCCGGGACGGTTGACACCTCCTCCCGACCGCGGTGTCCCAAGCGGTTTCCATTGGGCCCGCAACCGACCATGTCGCCAGACCCTTTGCTTGCTTTAATATGTATAGAGATGAATATCATCTTCTCCTAGCATTCATTCATACCCAAACCAAGCCCTTGAGACAAGACTTAGAGCCGAGGGAGGAAAGGGATTTGGAAAATCTGACATTGGTCGTAACAGGATTGTTGGGCTAATCATAGTCCAGTCATTAAAAGCAAGCTTATTGTCCCCATTCAGATTATCCTCTTCTCCTCTCCTTGTGCCTTCCCATTCAACCCTCCCCATCTTCCCTCCCTGGGTTCCTCCTAGCCAGCATTGGTTGAAACGTTGAATATGTTGGCAGATTTCTTTTGTGAGGATAAAAATTATATTTTTTCTTTAGCTTGTACCCATTTAATATTAATATCCGTTTGTATTTGTTGTTTTACCATGTCAGTAAATTATGGTCCATTAGTCTCACTCCTTCCACTTCATACGTACATCTTCTTAGCCATATTGCCCATAATACCGCTCTCCTTTTCATATTATACAAATTTTATGAGAATTCATCAATATTTTCAGGGGACCAAGTTTCAAGAAGGATAGCTCTCCAGTCCCATGACCACTGGACTTTTGTTTCCAAGTTAGACGAAATGCGATCCCACCACCTCCATAGTCAGATTGCCTTAGGACATTGTAAGAATATATGCTCAATTGTTTCTGGGATTAACTTAGAAGGGGACGCAAATTTACAAAATTTACACCAGGGGAGCGCTTTCCCTCTTTGTTCCAATGTTGACCTATCTATTAACCAGTCATTTGTAGGAAGAATCTATGTTTTATTTGCCATTGTAGTGAAGCCGCTTTTGCAGGTTTAATTTTGGTCTTACTGAACCATTTTACTTTTCTTAATAATTCCTGATTAATATTGAGATGCTTCATTAATCTTTCCTCTACCTTGTCTTTTAAAAAACAAATTGGTCTAAGCATCCTATAAGTGAATTTCACTAACAGAGTGTGAAGAGCACACGAGTACGTTCTTCTTTTCCTTCTTGTATTAGTCCACTTCCAATTAACAGGATTAAAAGGAAGATGATTAATGGGTGTATCAGGTTTATAGGCTATTTATTTATCTTTGATTTTTACTACTCTAATCCTTAATACTTGATTTTCTGTCACTCTCTTTGTATTATTCTGCTCCTTTATTATAACCATTTGATTGTTATCCATTTCATAGGTAGTAAGGAGTATCTCCCCATTCTCTTGAGTTGCTACCACATTACCTACTATGGTTGACTGATCAATAAAGCAACCCAATCTCCTTCTAATAACTGAGGACCTTTTTTTAAAATTCTTACCCAATCCAAAGACATCCAGCCAATCAAATTCTTCAAAGCTTTCTCAAAATGATGACAATATCTAAGGTGGCCTTATAACTGAGAATGAGTAAACCATTTTTTTTCTTCACTGTTCCAATTATCTTTTATTCTAACAATACAATTTTTAACCCACCCTTTCCAGGGGAAGTCCTTACATTGAAGGACATATCCTTGAGGATCTTTGAGAAGACTGTTATTAAAGAGTGATTGTTGACATACCTCTTCCCATATGTCAGGGGGAACTCGATCTGTTAATGGTAATTCCCTCCATGTTTTGATGAGATTAGACCAAAACGAATCCTTATGTAAGTCTACTCTTTCCGCCTTTCTATCTGATATACTTTGATCTATTGGTTCTTTCACTGTCCCTCTTGGAATAGTCCAAGATCTATTTTTCAGCCACATCATTGGATCTATGTTGTCATGTGTTTTCGGAGCAAGCCTTCTGATTTGTTCTCATGCCAACACACTCCATGGGGTTTGGGGGTTAAAGAGTAGGCGTTTAATCCATTGAATCGATAGGGTCATAGCTTGTAAAGAGGGATCAATGATGTCCAATCCTCCTCTAGTTTTAAGTTGTATATTACTGATTGCTATGCTACCCTGCTAATGATCTTATCAAGCTCATTATTTCCTTTCCATTAAAAAACTGATAGTTGGCGCCTCAAGGTTTTTAACCATTTTTTTATCTCATGCCCATATTGCTGATTTGTACCAAATTGATGTTAGAACCACATTATTAATTATCAGAATACGACCAAAGAGCGAAGTTTACTTATTCTTCCACAATTTCAGCTTGGCATATGCTTGTTTGGCTATACTATCATCATTAGTTGATGGTTTTCCTGCTGCTGACAGAGAAATACCCAGTACCCTGATGGGGGTTTCTAAGGGTAACCATTTTACTTGGAGAATTTCAGGGGGCCTTACTCCTTGATGATGAATTCACCAACCCATAGTTTTATTTCCCCAATTTACCCTCATATAAGGCAGTCTACAAAATTTAGCCATCAGCCTTTTAATTGCTTCCATATTCATCTTATATGCTTCTACCATCAGGGACAAATCGTCAGCAAAGAGAGAACAAACAGGAATCACTTCCTCTGGAATGGATGACACTCAAATTCTTTTAATATCTTTGTGTTATCTAAGGTTAGCTGCTAAGGCCTCCATGATTATGACAAAAAGAAATGGGGCAATTGGGTCTCCATGTCTAACTGATCTCTGTAAGGAAATGGGGGGAGCTACATTACCATTGACCATGACCCTGGTTGTAGCATTACTATGTAGAATTTTTACCCACCTCCTAAAGTTTGGACCAAAGTTAAATTTTTCTAAACATTTGTCTAGAAACAACCAATCCACATGATCATAGGCTTTTTCAAAATCTATAAATATGAATGTTGCATTATGTTTAGATTGTCATGATATCTTGATCAACTTATTGACTAATAATATATTATCTTGGATATTCCTTCCTGAGATAAACCCTGTCTGTGCAAGATAAATAATTTCAGCAATGACTTTGGTTAATCTATTTGCTAAAGCTTTCACCATTAGCTTATAAACCACTTTTAATAGTGTGATAGGACGATAGTTACGAATGTTTGTTTTATCCCCTTTTATGTAAAGAAGAGTCAATACCCCTTGGTCCACAAATTCCCCAATTTGTCCTGAGTTTCACACTGTCTAATAGAGTTCCATGAGTTCTTGAGAAAGAAAATCTCATAGGGTTTCACAAAATTCATTGGGGAAATTATCTATGTCTGGGGTTTTTTCCTTCTTCCATAGACATTAAAGTTGTCCATATTTCTTTTTTGGAAACAAACATTTCTAATTCTTTTTTTTGTTCTTCAGTTAGTGATTTGACCAAAGGTGTAAGAAAATTTTCTATTTCCTGAATTCTTGGAAGCTTTGGGATATCTTTAGTTTCTGACTTGAAGAGATCCTGGAAAAAATCTCTAGCTATTTTCATACATGATGCTGATGACGTGGACAATGGATCGTTTATTCAGAAAGGGTCTTCTAGGGCTTCAATAATTGTACGCCCAAAGTTAATTTTTGCCGAAGAAAAAAAATTGCATCCATTTGGTGTTTTCTCATCTTGCCTCTAATCCTTATTCCTTGCCATCTATATTCCATTTGAGTCAGTAATTGATCTTCCAATTCTTGGATTTCTTAAGCTAAAGGTTCTAACACCTCCATTTCTTCACATTCATTCTCCTATTGTTGTTGTTGAATTCTCTGAAGCAAAATTGTTTCCTTAGAGTGTCTTTGTAAGGCAAGGAGTTTAGAGTATTCATTACATGTACGTCCTAAAAATGCTAGGTCATTATTAAACCATTGTATATCGTCTTGGATGAGATCTCGCTGATTACACCAGAAACTTCATATCTATTTGAGGAAGTCTAATGTACTTCTGCAAAAAAAATGATACTCGTAGACTTGGTGCACATTAGACAATCATTCGATGCAACATACACCAACTTACGAGTTGAAGGAAAAAGAGAAGGAATAATATTCTCACACTTTAGATACCAATGCGTGTGGACCATGCGTAGGGAACATCCAACCCATACATAGGGGTGTGCATAGAATCGGTCTCCGGACATACTGTAAAACTACCCACCACGAATGCATCTATCCTGACCTGGTTTTATTCAGGGAGACCACTTCTACATGCTTAGCACAAAAATAGACAGTCGATCGATGTTACATACACAAAAACATGGGCGTGTGAAGGGACAGGGTTCCATACATCTTTCAATGCATCAGCGAGACGCACATTTCATACACATCATAATCCTTGGCTCAACAATCAACAACCATCCGTGCTTTCAAGACATTCAAGCAATTAATCAATTTTGGCAATCGCCATACATTCTGTGCTGAAAAAAAAAGAAATGAGGAAGAGAAAGATAACTCATACATCAATCAAAGGAAACAAAATCTGAGACTGACACAAACGAAGATGGCCGAAACTATAAATCAAAATTATACAGAGGATGCAAGAACAAACATTTTGTTAAAATTGACATTTTTTACTATTTTCATGAAAATTGATCTTCCAAAAAAACACAGTATTTTTTAGTATTTTTTTTGTGTCGACCACATCAGACCATTGATGGTCCGGCGTCCCGGACATCAGATCTGCCTTGATTTTTTTTCATTTTTTTATGACCCTCGGATGTATTTGGATGGTACTTTACGTCGAGATACATTAGATGGTCCGGAGTCCCCAGGACGTCGGACCATCAATGGTCCAATGTCGTGGGCACAAAAACACGCTAAAAAACACAGTTTTTTTCTTGGATGCCCAATTTCGTGAAAATAGTAAAAAATGTCAATTTTAACGAAATGTCAGTTCAAGGAGATAACAAAACTTCAACACCTCTCTCTCTCTCTCTCTCTCTCTCTCTCTCTCTCTCTCTCTCTCTCTCTCTCTCTCAATGTTCCACGATGCGGGCAATCTGTTGCCCCACACCTACCAATAACCCGAAGTTGTCATCCTGCTTAGTACGAGCATGCAAACCAGGTTCGCCTGTGTACCACAGCCCTTCGCGGTCACACGTCAGCCCCGGATACCCAGCACCAACTCGTTAGATCGCCCAACTCCCTACTCACCATTCAATCTCTACTCGTTAGCCGATCCTCTCGACCTCGCTAACTCCAAATGTAGATTAGAGAGCGAATTGGTCGCACTTGCAAGATTTATAGCATTTGGTATTTGCGCGAGATAATTCTGGATTATGTTGAAGCAAGGAGAAGAGGAGGAAGGGAGTTCCTAAAGGTACATGATTGGGCCGCGGCGTGGGGGACGCAACCACTCTCCATGCATCGATCTGATCATGCATCTTCTTGACCAATGAGATAGACAAAAAAAAGGCACAAGTTTTAGCACGAAGAAAAATCAAGAGGGAGATGATTACAATTGCACCCGCGCTTGCCAAGAAGGAGCAAGAAAAGATTACAGTTGCGATCATAATTTAGGCGCTGCGGGAACAGAGCCTAAGACAGAATGCAGTAAGGCGCGCACGAGTAAGGAGCATTGTGCAGTTACAACAACAAATTATGATGCCCCTAATTCCTAACCCAATTTTAAAGTCATAATTCCCGTTGTTCCTCGTACTTCAAAAATTCAAAAAAAAAATATATGCGCGATGATCGCGCCTAAGTCCCTATCCTACTTTTAGCAGAATAAAAAAGAAGTTATGACAACAATTATTTTTCGCGTGTGCTAAGGCGCTCCCCACTACTAACCGCCATGAGACCAAACTCTTCCAAAAGATGAGAGCATTTTTGCAATTGGGTCGGCCCCTCCCATTCAACCCCCGAAATACAGCCACGCAGAAAACCGCGTGTTTCATAAAGTAGTTTGTCACAATCTTTTGTTTTTCTTTTGGTTTTTCAAAGGGGCTCACAAGGTCCAATTGCCGAGCCTCGTCCAACCCCCGAAAAGTTGAGAAAAGATGGGAAAACAACCAGTTTTCCCGTTTTTCCCAAGAGTGACAGAGGTAGTGGTGGTTTAACCACTTGTGCTCAATCTCAATAAACTATTGATTGCAAGTATTTTTCAAAATTCCAAAATTTTGAAAACTTAACTCCTTCAAAAATTCTTTTTTTGTTTGCGATGTCATGAATTTTCGATTTTTTTCGGTCCAGGAATTCACTGCTTCGTTGGGGCTAACCGCGAGTATTTATAGTCCGAACTTGGGTTTCACAATCAAATCAATTATTGGTGGACAATGCTCTTGCTTTCTGAAAATTTGGATGTTGCTTGTGTTTTCAGTACTCGACCATGTTGGACTGAACCATGCTCATCTACCTCAACGACGTCCTGGTATACATTCAGACTTTGGACAACCATGTCGAGCACTTACATGCCATTTTGAATCGTGTTCACATGGCTAAGTGCAAGGCCAACTATGACAAGTGCGAGTTCGCTTGTCAAGAGCATGAGCATTTGGGTCACTATGTGTCCCCGCAAGGCATTCGTCTGCTTGAGGTTATCCAAGATTGCCCCAAGCCAACCAACACCAGGACAATTCGGTCTTTCATAGGATCTTCATCTGGTAACAAAGCTTCATCAGCTGCTACGCACGGATAGGCACACCTTTCACGCGACTTCATACCCCAACGGTGCCATTCGAGTCCAAAGATGGTGCACGAGTTGCATTTTGGACTCTCTCAAGATGCCAGTGCTAATGACTCACGTTGATTACCGGCAATAACCCGCTCACCTTTGGAAAGACGCAAGACACCGCAAGTACCATCGCAAAGTCGATGCACTTTATTGATCAGTTCGATTTTGGTGTGCAACATCTTCGAGGCACGTTTAAATAAGTTGCAGATGCTATTTCATGCCAACCGGATTTTCGGTGCAATGATGCACCACACGTTCGTAGGTGATGAGAGTTTTGCACCAGCATTTTATTTAAGGATACAAGTTCATATTGGATAACCTCACGTTCGCCCTGTGACGCGCAAGCTTCCGGACCTGCACCATCTTTCATTCCCGCTTCTGTAACTGTATCTCTCTCTTCTTGACTCTCTCACCTTTCTTCCCGCTTTCTTCCTTCCGACTGTGCATGCATCTTCCCTCACTTTGATAGGCCGACGCACCGCATGCCTGGATCGATGCATGGAGAGTGGCCGCAACCCCCACGCCGCGGCCTGACCATGCAGAATGTAGGCACTTCCCTTCTCTCTTCCTTTTTTCTGTCTTGGGTATGATCCCGAGTTTTTCACGCAAACGCGCATGCTATAAATTTCGCAAGCGCGTCTGCCTCGTGATCGGCCCTAACTGGCCCCCTTTCAATATCTAACAACGGTCCCTTGGTGCGCGATCATCCCCTACTGGCCACGGACCCCGTGCTCAGAGTGTCAGCAAGACCATATTCACCGCGCGGCAGGATTCGTCCGCCAGTCCTGAACTGAGGCGGACCAGCGATCGCACAGTCTCCGAAGAGACCAGCCTCGTCAGACTCCGAAGTCTACTACGAGCGACGTCTATGGCTAACCAGCCAGCGCGACACTCATAGCGTCCCGGAGGTCCATCAGATCCGAGACTGACCACGACGCCGATGCTCACACCAACGGTAGCCTTGTGTCCCGAAGGTCAAGCTACCAACGCAACTCGGGATTACCATCTTGCTCAATTACCCTTGAACTGGCCACAAGGAGATCCCAGTTCCGACCTGGGACTCCACTACAATTTCCTAAAATCCTTGGCACACCCCTATTTCGCACTTTCGTGCCCCCATCCCACTCCGATCGGGAAGTCGAGCTGGGCGTGAGGTTGGGCGTCACAACCCTTCCTAGCATCGATCTTCTTTTCGGCAGCTATAAATTCCGCAAGTGTTTTCGAAAAGCTCTCTCTCTCTCGACTCATCAGCCCGCTTCCGAGAAGCTGTGGCTAGGTAGTATGAAGGAAGGTGCGAGTCGAAAAGTCCCGACGAGCTGGCTGTGGTTTTAGCACTCGGCATGCTGGATCGGCTGACGAGCTGTGGGATCCAAGCAGGGCCGTGCAAAGACTAAGTCGGCGGGGTGACGATCGCGATGGTAGGTTGGCACATGACAGCGGGGATCATCAGTGCAAGTGAGATGTTCGAGTCGGAAGTGAGTGAGTGCATGGCCTGGGGCTATGGTGGAATTTTATGGCAGAAGTGCTTCCCCTTTTTTCCCCAAAATTTGTACCTTCGAGTGTGAATTCCGATCGCTCGGCTTTTAAGCTGGAACTTCCGTGGACAAGATTGCCTGACATTCTATGATTGCTTTCTACTCGTCTTTCCCTCCCGATCTGCGTCTGTTCTCTCTCTCTCTCTCTCTCTCTCTCTCTCTCTCTCTCTCTCTCTCTCTCGATCATGTTATAATGTAATGGATGAATTATGGTAACCTTGCTTCTCTCACTTCGATATGGGCATGCGGTGAGTAGTCTGACAGAGTTGTTATAACATGATTTTAAGGACGATTGGCTGATCGACTCAATGATCTGGATGCCTGGAGTGTCAAAGGAATGATTTATGATTGAGATCTGTTTTGAGCTTACCTTTGCTGCCATGTGGACTGACTGCCCCAACCTGACCGGGCGCCAACTTCCCGTGCCCCCGCCGCGCCCCTTCCCGTACAACGAGGAAACGATACGTGTATGCGAGTGGGACGTACGAGAAGCCGTCGCCAAAATTGGAGGGCGTTCTTGGTGCGGGTTTTGTTTTCATTGATACGCACTTTCCGCCCTATTCGTTGTTATTTCCATTTACCGAACTGATCGTCGTCCCATGGATGGCAGTGGAGCCTCATTGGCCTAACACTGCAGCGATTGTCGTCGCTTCGAGCGTTACCAGGCCAAAGGTTTCCACTATCGTACACATGGCGAGGACGAGCACAAAAAGAAGGCTACTCTATTGAGGCCCTCCACATCGGACTCGAAGTTGTGTAACGAGCGCCGACGAGACCTCATCCGAAAACGGGATAGCACATGTGTACCTGCCCCCTTTCACACGAAACAAAGAGCGACGGCTCGCTGGGAAGTCCAGCGATACGCTTTAGATTGAATTTCCCATAGCTGCAAGCCCCGCGCGCGCCTTTTTCTCTCTTAAAACCCGCGTGGCAACGAATGATCTCCTTGCTACCGTCGGACCAACATGAGGGATTTCAGTGCTGTCTATGTCCTCGCACTCAATTTTCAAAAATCCTTGGCACACCCCATCTTTGCTGCCCTTCCCCGGGCCCCCTTTCGCAAACCAAAACACTCCGACCGGGAAGCAGCGCCCGGCGTGAGGTTGAGCATCACCTGCCTTATGAGGCACTCACTTTGTAGGACCAACCGACAAGCCACTACCGCATCGCTGATGGATTCTTGCTTCTTCATACTCGTGGCAAAGACTTGTTAGGTGTTCCTCACAAATGTTCTCTCCGGACTCACTTTCTACAAGTAATGGGACTTTCGGATCATTGCTTGCTGGCCATTTTGGAATCAACGGCATGGTCGAGCGACTTCGACAACCGTTCTCTTGGCCCGAGTTGGTGAAGTTTGTCAAGCATTTTGCAATGTCGGCGCCTAGCACAGCCTTCCAAACACAATCCCTATGTCAAGTTGCGACCGTTACCCGTACTAACGAGCTCAGTCTATCTATTACTATGGATGTCTCCGGCCCCTTCCCTTCCGATCAATTCGATCACAATAACATTCTCATGGTGGTTAAATGCTTGAGCAAGTACAATCGGTTCCTCCCGTGCACGTAACATGCAACCGCTCCCGAGCGCGCACAAATTTTGCACACCGGTTGGATTTGCGGCCATGAAGTTCCGCATGACATTGTTAGTGAACCTGATTCTCACTTTATGTTGACCTCTTGGACCACCCTCATGAAGGAGTCCGGAAACAAGATGAAACCGAGTTAAGCTCCGCACCCACAAACGGACCAGCAGATGGAGTAGGCGCATTAGACCGCTCCCGGGCTCGCACAAATTTTGCACACTGGTTGCCATTGAGTTCCACATGACATTGTTAGCGACATTGTTAGTGAACCTGACACCCAGTTCATGTCAACCTTTTGGACACCCCTTGTGAAGAAGTCCAGAACTGAGATGAAACAGAGTTCAGCTCTGCACCTACTAGCAGACCGATAGATGAAATGGGCGCATTACACTGTTCAAATGATGCTTCATACTCGTCCATCCGGATCAGAGGGCTTGGGTTGCAACCCATCGTTGCAACCCAAGTGATTGAGTTCGCCTACAACAATTCGTTGCATCGAACATTTGGCGTTACTTCATCCAAGTTTTACGACGGTGGTCCGAGAGGCCAAGTTTTTGCAGACCTTCCTCAGGCAGCCGATATTGAGACAACTTGCACACCTCCCTCTACTCGTAAGATGCGTGAGTTGCTGGCCAAAGCCCTCATGCATATGCAAAAAGCACACGGTCGTATGCAACATCAAGCCAATTGGCATCTTGTGCCTTGTCCGATCCATGAGGGCAGAGTCTTGTATGGGTCTCCTTCTAGGTGTTTCAACTCGATCAAAACATCTCTCCCAAACTCGACGACAAGGTCTCCCCAAATGCTTTGGACCTCGTCCATTCTTTTCAGAGCTGGCAACCGGTCTATTGGCCCCTCCTTCGCCATCCACATGCCACTTCACCTCCGCATCCACCCGGTCTTTCACCTATGTTTCACCTGAGAGCTAGGACTTTCCAAACAGGCGTGAGGAAGATCCTCCTGATATGGATGGACACCAAGAGGTTGACCGCGTCATTACTCATCGCCACCACAAAAACAAGCCAATGCAATACAAGGTTCACTTCAAGAAAAGTGATCCCAACTGCATGTAATGGATCACTCGAGCAGACTTGCAATCCTCTGCACCAGACATCTACGTCCATTACGAGTCTCTTCTAGCCAGGACTCAGGACAGGAGATGGCCCAAGAGACAGGCGGAGGTGGGATCGAGTAGGCCCAACACTATATTTATCGCTGGGCGGGCCGCATTCTACGGACTCAGCATTGGAGAGATACGCGACTACTCTACTGCAGGACGCTGCATTCTGGGAGTGATGCTGAGGAGAGCTGCACTAGAGTATAGGTTAGAGGAGATAGGAGGACAGGGAGTAGATGCCAGGAGGTGCCGAGGAGGAGAGGGCTGACTTGCAGACTCACCTGCTGGACGCCTTGCCAGGAGATTGTCTTCAGGCCTGGTAGAGAGATCTGGGGATGCTTTGGGGTGAGCATTCCAAGGGACAACCAAGGGTTGCTGTTGAGATGACACTGGCCGGATCTGGGGCAAGTCGTGTTGCTCTGTAACCTAGCCAAGTGGGAGTGTGAGGCCTGGGAGAGCCCGGCAGGGAATAGAGACAGTGTTGGACAGTTTTAGTGAGTTCTGTTTGGGAGTCTAGGGGTTCTGAGCATTTGAAAAGAGGTTAGTAGTCATTCGTAGTTTTTCAACCTCCTTTTTTCTCTTGAATTCCTTCAATAGTTTTTCAACCTCCTTTTTTCAGATTGATCCTCAGCCAAAGCCGAGTAATGGCCCCGGTATCTCAAATGAGTTGTGTAATCCTATATGGGACGCTTGGCCCGGTTCCCAGGACATGTTGCTCCCCACGAATAGACTGGAGCATTTGTCCCAAAGAGGAAAAAAAACGAAAAAAAAAGGAGATTGTCTTCAGGCTGCTCCTGCAGCACAGCTCATGACTGCATCTTTTTGCTGGTCATCATCCGCTTCACACACACACACACAGACAGAGAGAGAGAGAGAGAGAGAGMGAGAGAGAGAGAGAGAGAGAGAGATCTTTCTTCACCGATTTTCTTCCAAATCCATCTCTTCTTCTTTTGTCATGAAAGGGAAATTTTGACACTCGGCAACTATTCAGGCTATTGACTTGGACATTGCATACTGGACAGACACTCTGGGGGACTTTTTGGGGGGACTTGTGAAGACTATTCTTTCGCACGGCTATATAATTGCATTTTGCCGAGAATATTTCCGCCTTTACTTATTGTGGGTTTTATTCTGTTTTCTGAGTCTCTGTGGCCTGCTGCTGATGTATGCCCATGTGCTTGGCTGTTCTGCTCTTGATTTCCTTTGACTTCTGAGTCTGAGATTGTTGTTGAGGGCTGCTGTTGGCCTGTTTTGCTGTGATTTCTGAGTCAGTCTTCTTTCTGTGAGAGTGCCTGCGTGCATTTCTTTTCCCTTTCGATAATGACGCATGTGCACAACAGATGTAAGAATGTGTGCTTGTGTGTGTGTGTGTGTGTGTGTGTGTGTCATGTGCCCTACAACAGATGTAAGAATGTGTGCGTGTGTGTGTGTGTGTGTGTGTGTGTGTGTGTGTGTGTGTGTGAGAGAGAGAGAGGGGGGGTGGTTCTGTCCCACCGTTTACCACGCATTTCTGACTCGGGCTCAGGTACGTATCCAGATTCATCCAGATTCAGAATGGAAGCTCAATTGCAGGACACACACACGCACACACACACACACACACATATGCGCGCGCGCGCGCGCACACACACACGCACGCACACACACGCGCGCACACACACACACTAGCACGTGACTCGGATGCTTTGTGTCCTGCGGATTATGAAGGTCTAGCATAGCCCATTAAAGTTATTTTCACGAGTATTACGACAGTCAACATTGCACTCACAGACGCATTGCACTCATGGACGGCACCCTGACATGTCATGTACAATTTGTAGACGGGCCAGAACGTCAACATCACACACCTATACAATTGCAGAGCCACGTAGCCTGGGACACCTGTCTACGCCGTGCAACTGCAAGAATTGAACGCGATGATCCTACAGTCCACACCTGAACCGCTCCTATCCAGTCCGTAGGGGTGGGGCCATTTACAACAGGCAACAGCTTCTCAACTCAAAATTCCCTGCCGCCGAAAGACAGACTGGCCTCTTGTACCATTCCAGATTAATCTTGTCCAGCGGTGAGTATTGAGAATACTCTGAAAATTCGTCTTTCCTCTGTCCKGGCCATTTACAACAGGCAACAGCTTCTCAACTCAAAATTCCCTGCCGCCGAAAGACAGACTGGCCTCTTGTACCATTCCAGATTAATCTTGTCCAGCGGTGAGTATTGAGAATACTCTGAAAATTCGTCTTTCCTCTGTCCTGTTCTTTGCCCCTCCACTTCCCTCCTCTTCCCCTTCTCCCTCCCCCCACCCCTCCCTCTTTCTATAGATCTCCACCCCCTACCCCGTTCCTTGCTCTTGTTTACTTCTGATAATTGCAGACGGAAGAGAAGATCTGAGGAAAAACGAACAGCAGTACTCGGCCTCCTTTGGTGTGCAAGTGGGCCGTTGTGGCACACGGGAATGTGCGCATCTCTCGCTCACCCACAATCTCCATGTGGGCAGCCTTGTACACAATGAGACCACCGCCATGCATCGAACACTCGGACACAAGTGTCTCATCTCATCACACAGATGAGACATGCAGGATATACGAAGTCCAAAAATAGTATCCTCTCTCTCATACTACAGCTATGGCTATGGCGCCCAGGGCCGTTGACTACACTGCACCACACCCACTCTCTCTTCGGTTATTTAAAATTGTTATGCACTGTTCTCTTGAAGACCTTAAGCCAACGACAACTGGTCCGGGCTGTGTGCAGTACACTCAAACAAAGCTGCCCAGTCAACCAGCTGACGACCTGGCATCGGACGCAGCCAGAACTACACAAGGCACAGAGGACCTCCCCACACGGAATCCAGGAGTCGGGATGCAGTTGTCCGCAGCCCGAAACGGCATTTCTGCAGGACAGCCTTTTTTGCAGCACCGAACTGAACTCATCGCGTCGGTGTAAAAAAAAAAAAAAAAAAAAGAACTCATCGCGTCGGTTATTTAAAATTGCAAGGGACTGTTCTAATTCACTGTGGTAGTGCTAGGACGGGAGAGACGTCGCGCCGCCACCTACGCACGCATCACCATGTTCCCGGATTCTTTTATCCCGTCCTAGCACCCGTGTCGTCCACCCTTCCTTCGGGCTCTCGCCATTTGGAGTTTCTTTTCTTTTAAAAAAAAAAGGTCCATGTCGTCGTAGTAGAGGGTGGATGCCAGGCCTCGGGAGGTGCCTGTCGTCGTACTCAACCAGTGAGGGGATCAGATGGCTTGTGACGACCCCGAGAACAGTCTTCCTCCGGGGGGCATCATTCGTGACCTGTTATATTCTACTCTTATCTCAAGTCGAGCCCTCCTACAGCGGTGCGACGCAGACCTCTCTATCTAGAGCTGGACCTACACCAACCCGCGCCTTCCGAGGAGTCGCAGACACACACGTCCCCCCGGCGCTAGCATAGGAACAACCAGAAGACTCGAGGACGACCCGGATACATGAGGGGTCACCGATTTACCCGGTCATTCCCAAACCGTATCACATCGTTCAGACCCTATGGGCAGCGAAGCCACCATTCTACATCAATGCGACAGCCCTCCCTCCCCTAAGCCACCCTTCTACATCAATGTAGACAGCCCTCCCTCCCCTGTCGAAGATGACACCTTACCCAGAAGCCCTTCCCCAGACTCACGCCCCAATCGACCCCTCAGTGGGAACTCAGACAGGAACCAACCCAGATGAAGCCCAACCCACAAGCGTCCTGAGATCAAACTGAAGCCCCCCCATGGGAATCGTACATGCCTAACACCCAACCACTACCTCTACTCAAGGGGGTGTAGAGAGCGGGGTGTATGAGCTCAGGGCTGCCGTTGTTAGTACCGCATCAAATCGTTGTAACATTTTTTCCCTGAGGAAAAAAAAGGGAGCTATTTTCTACCACTTTTGTAGGATCGGTAGGGTTCTTCTTGCCTCGGATTTCGTTTGATTTTGAACTAGTGTGCGAGTGCATGATATGCACACGTGCATGGACTCGTGGGATTGTTCTTCCTCTCCTTTCTGCTCTTAATTTTCAACGTTGATTAGTCTTTGATCTCTGCGAGTGCGAATAAATGGATGACCTCGACACTGTGTATACATTCACACATTCCGTTTCCTTTTTGGGATACCCGGCACAGAAAAGTGTGCACGATCTTCGAATGCTGACGCAGCCATTAACCCTTCGCCAGCCTGAACACTGGTCCGTCTTTCCCTGCGCTTAATAAGACGTGTCAAAGGCTCGACGAATGTGGTTACCCCTCTCTGTATTCTAATCCGAGGTGATCGCCGAAGCCTGCATTCCACGGAACAATACCTTGGAATCACAGGCAGGTTCCCAATTCGGATCAGAGTGAAACCGCCAGGCTGCCATGATTTTCACTCACAGCGAACGCGGACTTATCCTTTACAAGGTTGCTTTCCCTCTAGTACGGAGAACTTCGAGGTCAAAAAAAAAAAAAGAAAAAAAAAAAAACTCGAGGACTCGTTTTCCATGGCACGTCCCTCTGCGCCATCCTTAGGAAAAGCAGTCGGGATGGGATGTCTTCTTGCAAACCGTTTCTTCGCAGGAAGCACCACATCATCGAGTTCAAAGAGGTTTTTTTTGTGTGAGAGTTGTTCCTCAGTCAATTTCGGCATCCAAAGAAAAAAGAGTAAACCTCCGCAGGATTCACTGTGGACACCGTCATTCCCAGAGATGATGACGCTGGCTCCTAAGGGCTGGTAGAAACATCATGAAGCTGAGGGAGAAAAGCTGTCTTGTTACACCGGATGAGACCACACATAGCACGTAGCAGAAATGTATCACATGAGGGTGCCAAAAGGTATTCCGAGCATATTTTACGTTGGAAAGACGTAGGAGCCGTTGGACTACTTCTATGCCAGCCCATGGTAGACTAGGTCACCTCACCTCGTGCATCTGAGGTGTTACCCGCACATGCAAGGCAGTGTGCCGGAGGCAATAGATCAAATAATGTGGAGACTTCCCGCACATGAAGACTAGATCGTCATCATCGAGAGAACTCCAAAATGGTCCAAAAAAAAAAGAAGAAAAAAAAAAGACACATGGATGACATCTTGACATACACAAAACCTGAACAGACAAGGGTTGAATCAACGGTATATTACATGGCCATGGTCCCCACCAGACCTGGACAAGGCTCGAGCCCGGTGGACCCGCATCGGAAAATTCCCATCCTACAAGATAACCAATCCACCAACGCACCGTATAACCAATCCACCAACGCACCGCAGACATCGTTAAGAAAACAGAACAACGCCATCCCTCGGATCGGCATCCTCTTGCGATTCCACGCCTGCACTAGAAGACATGCCCAGTAAGAGAACCTGTGACAGACGGAACCAGACGGACCCACAGCTGACCATGCCAGTCTGCCGCAGTACTTGGAAAAAAAAAGCACGGGCAGATGGCACATGCCTGACACCGTGGGGATAAGAAGAGAGACAGACAAACGGACACTCCATGGCTTCAGAAACAGCACAGGCTGGAAAGCGGGTCCAGCGTCCCTCCAGTGCCAATTCAGCAACAAGAATAACATAGTAGAGCAGGTACAATATCAAACAAACCAAGTGACAGCCTTTTAATTAATTACAAAGTCTAGACTTCCGGCAACGGAAGTCAGAAGGCTAGGCAACTTACACCGAAATGATCCACCAACGATTTACAGGATAAAGATCTCGGCCGCGATCCGCACTACTGCGCCATACTTACACATTACGTTCAGATCTTGAGAGCGCCTGGCTCCACCGAGTACTCCAACCGCAACTGCGTTATCAGCCAAAACACAGGAAGGTCCGCCCGCCTGCCGAAGGCAAGAATGGCAACACTGCTGGTTCGCATAATACAGTCCCTCCGATGTGTATACATGGCCATGAATGATAGTTTCAGGAGCCCATGGTAATTCCCCTCGCAGAAGCCTCCTACCGGTCTGCAACGATCTCACCCCGAGGGACTCGGTCATTGGGAGCTGCTGGATGGACAAAGCGTCCCGCCGGAAGAGCCACATTTCGCTTGGGTGCGAGATTCATTCGCATGAGCAAATTTAAATAGCAGAACAAATCCCAAAGCGGAGCCACCGATGGCTAACCCTCTCTACCCATCCAGTGCCTTCGACGCATTTACCATGTATAAAACTGCTTGTCCTCTCTGAAAACGTGAGCATTCCCCTTTTCGTGGCCGTTCACAAGAGCCCCCGTCCGCACCCGTTTTTTGTCCTTCTGTTTTCTTGCCCGAACCCGAACCTACTACGTTCCTCTATCTGCGTTTGCTAGTTATGAATAACCGTCTGAATATGAACACCACCCACCAAGCCTGTAAACATGCGTGCACTGCAGTCAAACTCCCCCGGCACCGATAAAAAAATTCGGGGACACCTACCCTGTTTCGACCCCAAGACCGATAAAAAACGATGAGAATGCTAAAACGTGCTCGACCACCCGTGTCGTGAAAGATCATCCATCTCCAAACATCAAATGGAAGCGCTTTTCCGTTGAGACCCTCCACCGAGGAAGACGAGACTGCTTCCACAGGACAAACAATTCCTCGTTCGCTGTTTGGCACGCCCACAGCGACTGGTATCACTATGTACGACGCCCGAGCATCCCGAGTTTACCCTCCCCTGCCTCTTCTTCTAGAGTACACATACAACGAGCTCAGCACCTGGGCAAACCACTCTCTCTTTGGCGCTCACACATGGACGCTGCGGGAGCTAATGCCAGGCTACGCTTCTGGAGAACGAGAAGCGCGCCGCACGCCCGCTCTCTTGCCATCTTGCAAGAACAGGGATAGGGAAGAGGGTGATTTCATGAGCGACAGAGTAAACAAGTCCTTTCCCCTGTCAGCTCTTAACTTTTTTTTTCTTGTCGTTTATTTACTCACCATCAACACGCGAAAAAAACGAGGAAAAGGACAACGGAGTCCATCAGACCCGGCAACTTACTAACAATCAGCTCCTCTTTCTACATTTCCAACAGCCACGTAGAGTCAACACAACTCCGCTTCTCAGTTTCTCACTGCCTGTGTCCCGATGTCTCCCCCCCGCCTTCTTCAACTGATTTAAGGAAAGTCGAGCAGCGCATCAACTGCTGGCAAACGACGATGAGGACAGGCACAACGGCTCCGGTCCCGCGGGGAAGGGGATCCAGTCGACAGGAGGGGGACACCTTGCACTCCGTCCATCGCGGGGCAACTCCTCTCTCGACCTCTTTCTGGTTCATCGACAAGTTGGTATAAAAGGTAGCAATGTCGGGATAGCCCGCGACGAGTAAGTCTCCTTCGATATAGCGGGCAAGAGGAACCACTTAGGATGAGGGAGCACTTGATGCAGAGTACGCCTTCATGTCCTCAGCGTACTCCTTCCATAGAGGGGCAACTCTGCTTTCGTATTCCTTCTTCGTCGCCTCGTCCAGATTCTGCACAGAGAACAGGGAGCATACGAGCTCAATTGTCAGCAAGGACTGCCGAAACAAACGTATGCATGTTCGATCAGGAGCAGAGCTCACCATTTCACGTTTTGAGCTTCAGCGCTGAGGGAAGTGTGTGAACCCCCATGTTCCACGAAATGAATGCAAGGGACAGAAATTATGCTCCACGATGAGGCAGCTAAACAGTGACAAGGAACATGTCAGATAGGCCACTTTTTTTTCAGGTGAGAGTCACTGAATTTCAGACAATTCAACGATTGGAAGCCACCGAATTTCAACGAACATACCCAAAGATTCTGATTTCCCAATCGCCCACTCGCCCAAGTCATCGAGACGCCTCCGACAGCGGATTCCTAGCAAAGTGGGACTTCGATCCTAAAAGATAAACGTTCACGACCGAAGTAGCAGACACAGCCTTCCCACCCTGTTCAAGTCACGTCCTCTATTTGGCGGCCATTTATAAATTAGGTGACTCGGCCCGTACCCCTGCGATCACATTTAAGTATACGTAGCAATGATTTTTAAGAGTCCCACAAAAACAAAAAAGAGCCCCACAAGGTACACCTCTCACAATATGACCGCCTTGAGGCTCAGGATTTGAGCCAACATCCGACTCCGACAAATCCAGAAAGCGTGTCTCACCTTCCACAGAGAAGCAGTGAGCTTGCTCACTTCGACGAAGGTCGCCCCCGGGTTCGATTCCTGTACTTGCTTGCGAACCTCAGAGCTGCACACCGCCAGAAACAAGACAGGGCCACCAATTATCACTCCGTTCACTTGGCATCGAACTGAGAGTGAAAGCGACAACATTTCACAACTTTTTCAGTAGAAAAAGGAAAAAAAAGAAGGAAAAATAAAAAGCCATTTGGAGTCGAGGTAAGTGGTCGTGCCTTGTCCTGGTCAGGGCCTCTATGGTCCCTGCGCCAACCGAATGGGTGTCTCTGTGGCGATGAACGTAATAAGCCAGGTGGCGCTCCGAATGTCACGTTGTGTACCGCGTTGACTGTGAGGACCCCGGCCTACTTGTGCCAATTATAATCAACCGGTTTCCTTCTTAGGGGATTAAAAAAAAAAAAAAAACATTACGCAACGAGAAATTATGACTTCCACTCCAGGACTTCCCGCCGCTGTGAAAAACCATCGTAACAAAACATGCACATGCATGCGCAATCGCGCAATCAAATCACAAACCGTCCTCATGATAGGCCCCAACCTGACATATCCTAGAGAATGGGCCACAGTTCAGTTCAGAGTGCAAGAAAATGGTGGCTCCACTTGCATGCATGCGCGAACCAATCGCGGAAAGTAACGCACGTCCTCTGGAAACGGGGGAAAAGAGCGAAGGGGAACTGCATGCATACCTGAAGAGGAGAAATGCGGTTTGCGGTCGCTTTGGCTTGTTCGGATCTTTGGCAGCCTTCTTGACTGCAGCAGCCTCTGCCCGCTCCCTTTTTTTGGCCTCTGCTGCCTCCTGTTCCGTCTGCGCATGGAAAGGAAGCAAGAAAAAAGATGGCACTACCAATATTGTCAATTCCGACACTGACAGCGAAGAAACGGCCAAGGTGCGACTTGTATTTGCTGCTCGGGGAAAGAAAATGCATCTTGTATTTGCTGCTCGGGGAAAGAAAATCAATTGATATAGGGTTCAAGTCGAGGTCATACGAGCCGGAACGTCCCTGCCCGTTTCCGTTCCACTCAATCAAAATTCCCGCGCAAGGACGCTGCTATGGTGTTCTCTGCAATGCTGACGTTCTTTCTGTGCAGGCAGGCTCCAAGTTTAACGGATGTTTCGTTGCCCTCGTCTTTCGAAACAGGAACCTTTAACTTGTCCTCTCACAGATCTGCACTTGGAAACAGATCACCATCCCTTCGCAGAGGCCACAGGGTGGAGCTTATTAGACCCCAAAGTTTAGTGATTCCTGATCTTCATAATTCATAGAAAGAGAAAGGAAACCGGAAACCAACGCGAGTTCTCAGAGATTGAGATGACCTTCGCTCGTAAGAATTTCATCGGAATTACAGCGCGGACAGGCAACCGATGGCAGAGCAACCCATACTCGTGAGCCCCCACCTATTGCCGTGTTAGCCTGTTGCCGTGTTAGCCTGTTGCCGTGTTAGCCTATTGCCGTGTTAGTCACGGCAAACGCCTAACATTGTTTGGGTCCCCTCTGAGAGGCGACGGAGAAAGGATACCTCACCTTTTTCAGTAGCTCCAGTGCGCTCTTCTCACGCAGCTGCTCCTTACGCTTAGTCTCGTACATCCTGATAGCCTCCCTACGCTGTTCTTCGGCCCGTTGCATCTCTTCGCTGCGTGCAAGCTCCTCTTCCTGCGTAACGTACAAACCGCACGTGCGAGACCCAAGTACGTGGTGCCAGTCAGCAAACGGTGGGGATTCGATACCTCCCCTCCACTTGTGTAGCAATCGAAATACCCGACTACAGGGTCGCATTTATTTCACTGGGGAACAATCTCGGGGAACGGACCGTCTGCACCAATCATTCAGATCGAGACAGCACTCTCGAAATTCAAACGATGCTTCCGGCAAGCACGCTGCAAATGCAATGCAGGACACAAGCACCTCACGCTACAACTGCCTTTCGAGAAAACAACGCCATAGTCAGCTATCTAAAGAGCTGCTTTGCTTCGCAAATGCATAACTTCTCGCAAATGCATAACCTCTGCACAATGTCGTTCGTTCCCAGGAGGACGGATTCCATCGACAACTCACCTTTTGCTTTCTCTCTTTGTAGAGCTCCATGTCCTTGTTATACTTGTCCCGCAGCTCTTTCGCTCTCTGAAACGAGAAGATCACAGCCCAACGTCGTTCATTGAGATGAAAAGAGTGCAAAATAGAAATTGAACCTGAAATAGAAATTGAACCCGGATGTTGGATACTCTGTGATGGCTAAAACTCTTCGGTGTCGAAGACCCTCTGCTATCCAAAAAAGACTTCTCCTTAATGGATGCGCGAACTCGTGAGAAGATGCATGCACTTTCTGAACCTCCGAAAACTGAAATTTTCCATGTGAATCATTGGAAAGACCGAGGCGGAACTCCGAATTAAACTCTCCTGGCCAAGGCCTACGAAGATATAGAAAGACAGCCATCAAATCAAAGCCTCGTCAACGAAGCCAGATGCAGACCAACGCAGACTTCACGATGGCCCAGAAGAAGGGAGGAGCTAGGAAGGAATGAAGTATCTGGCATCCGAGTAGGGTGAAGAGCCCCCCCCCCTTCTTTCCCACATCCTGCGCAGTCAATCCCCTGGACCGCCAGGGCAATCAATGCTGGCAGGACCCTCTCATACTATGATCAGATGGATTTCATTTTGACAGTCTGTAAAAGGGACGCTGGACCCGTTTTCCAGCAGGTGACACTCCCCACCAATAGACGGAGCCCATCCGAGTAGGGTGAAGAGCCCCCCCCCCCCCCTTCTTTCCCACATCCTGCGCAGTCAATCCCCTGGACCGCCAGGGCAATCAATGCTGGCAGGACCCTCTCATACTATGATCAGATGTATTTCATTTTGACAGTCTGTGTAAGGGACGCTGGACCCGTTTTCCAGCAGGTGACACTCCCCACCAATAGACGGAGCCCCTCCCCCCGGTGCTAGTAGTGTCTGCTCTTACAAGCACCACTAACACTGACGAGACGAGGGTTCAAAAAAAAAAAAAAAAAAAAAAAAAAAAAAGACTTCACGAGGCCAGCAATAATCATGAAAATACAATCAATCAAATTGAACATAGGCATGACTCTTCTTTCGATTCTGAAATACTCAAGTCTACTAATATCCACGAACTCGTGAGATGCATCGAAGCCATAAATTTTCCACGTTAATCGTTAGAAAGACCGAGGCGGAACGAATTCGTGAACTCTCCTGGCCGAGGCCTGTGAAGATAGTACAGAAAGACAGCCAGATGCAGACGAACGCAGACTTCAGGAGCGCTACCAAGAAAAACAAGTTAAAGAGGTGGTCACAAGCAAATCAGGTGCCGAAACGCCCAGGGGGTGAGGAACAAATCGAACAAGAGAGAAACTTACATCTTCATACACCTGCTTCATCTTCCTCTGCATTTCTTTCCACTCCTGGCCAAGAAGTTTTCCAATCTGCATGGTCGTCACGAGCGGCATTGATTATATTAGGCACAGCAGCCCGCCAGCGATGGAGGAACGAAAAAAACAGAAGGAATTGAAAGCCAAAAGGAATCATAAGACAGGACTTCGCAAGTGGTGACGAATCGAAAAACCCCTGGCACTTTCCAAGCGAGAGCGCATAGAAAAGCCAGAACGTCAGAGGGATTGAAAGAAAACAGCTCATTTCCAGGAGAGCAGAAAGAGAAGCACAACCGAAATCTCTCTCCGAGCAAATGCTACCGGGTTATGTAATGTAAAACCGGAGCTAATAATTTCCAATGATACGCGGAAAATGACCGACGGAACTATGATACATCACTTTACAACGCTGGATACTTCATTGGTAAGGTAATCCCATAGTGAACGAGAACTGTCGGTCTCTTACCTCTCCGATACCGTAGGACTTGCCCTCCTCTTGGAGCTGAGGGCGGCGTTCATTAGCATATAAAAAGAATGCTGACGGTGGCTGCTTTGGCTTCTCGGGATCACGCTCACTTCTGCGGTCAGCAGACAGGCGAAACAATGACATCAGACGACCATATAGCACTGCCCAGGCTCCACATTCATAATCCCTGACTAGTAAATTGCAAATAGAATTAATGCAGACAGAAAAGAACGGGTAGCGCGAGAAGGGGCAGGGGGAGGAGAGGTAGAGGGACGCGTAGGGAGATCGGAAAGACACGTTCGAGGATCACTCGCATGCAATTCAGTAACACGTTTGAGGCGACAGTGCAACTTCCAATGGCCCCAGCGGTCGAATATCGTACGTAAAATTCCAAGCGATAAAATATTATAAGTTGAGTGTAATGCGCACTTGAAAGCTCACCAGACCACAGCATCATACGCGCGCACCATGCAACGATTGTTGCAGCAACTAAGCATGCACACTTCTCTTCCTTCTACTTCTTTCCAGTTAATAAAAACCTCAAACGCGTTCGGAAATAGTCATTTTATTATTGTCAAACGGGTAGAGGGAAGCTGGGAGCAGCACGGATCAGTACCGCAGCCCTGCAAAAAAAACTTTCAGAAGAAAGTTAATGAAATTCAACAACAACAACAACAACAACAACAGACTGTACAAAACATGGCCCCGGTATCTCAATTTTCAATTTCCATTCTTAGGCCAATTGGATTTTTCTAGTAGGTTTCTAGCCTCATTTTCATGAAATTTTCTGACGAGTTTTCTGAATGTACTCGTTATGGGACGCTGGGTCTGGTTCCCAGTTCGTGCCAATTTGTGAGGATATGGTTGTATCTATGGGACGCTGGACCCGGTTTCCAGCAGGTGTTGCTCCCCACCAATAGATGGAGCTTTGGTGAAAAAAAAAAAGAAAGATGGTAGTACAAAACAACACTGCTAATCGTGGCACCAACGACGCGGGCGACGATTACTTATATAAACCGTTGGATGCTCTTCAAAAGCACGAGACTCACCTCTTATGTTTTCCATCCTTGGCACCTTGCAGACTCTGTCAAACAGTAAAATACGCGAGAGAAAACGATCAGTTGATGCCAAATCATTCATGGGCCCGATAGCGCAAGCTACTAGAAATCCATCTCGCAGCCCCCAGATGAACCATACCCCAATTCCACTGTTCAAAATCAGAATACCGACGCACCCCGTCAATCCGAGCTCATCACACATTTGCTCTTCCGGGCAAGAACCGATACAACGCAGACACACAAGAGCGCGGCACTGCCACGCGCCAACAATAGCCACCCATCCACATTTACTTCTTTTTTTTTTCCTTTCTTTTTCCACATTTACCTCTTAGGTGTGTACGTTACAAGATCCAACCCAAAATTCACATACACTGCCTGGGTACGAGCGGAAAGCCAACATTCGTCTATTGAAGTGTTTCCTACAGATCTAGCACAATCAAATACACTCCGCGGAGCCAATGCGCATACATACCGCCTGGTGCTCTTCGTACTGACTCATGAGTTGCATCGCCATTTCCTGCCGCTGCTGCTCTCTATAAACTCTCAACGCCTCCTCTTCTTGCTTCTCTTTCTGGATAATCTGCGAGATTTATTGACACTGTCAGATCGGAGAGCGTAATCGGACGGGCAAATCGAGTTCCTACTCGGCCACCAACTAGAAACAACAAAGAATTGAAGTCAATTCCCAATTACCGTAGTTTACTGTTTATATACACTAACTACTAGTAAGGCCGTCATGTCACAATAGCCCAAGCGAGACAAAACAAAAGCTGCTATTTCTATCAAAACGGGACTAAATCATCGCAGAGCTATAGCTTCGGCCAACAAATCCCCTAAAACATCGAACGAGTTCAACTCGAGAGTTCGACGGCACTTGAAATGCCGCACGAGGCCGAAGGTGATGCGTCAAAATAAGCCTACAAACTCCATTATCACAACTACATCTGATCATCGCCATCACCGCCATCGCTGTCATATACCGAAACGTGACCACCATTCCATAACCATATCCAGGACGAGATGTTTTTATCACCATTCTCATCATCATCCTTGTCATCATCATCATCATCATCATCATCATCATCATCATCAAATCATCATCATCGTCAGGCTTGTCGCCGTAGCACTCGAAGAATAGGCATCATGAAAATCGCTGTCGCGATGATCGCTGACATGTTCTTGGCCAGTGACGTACCTTATCATAGGCTTCTTTCTCGACCTTATATCTTTCGCTCTCGGAAACTGCAGCCACCTCGTAGGGCTTCCTCTCCGCTTCCGGCACGGCTTTCCAAGCTTCTCCAACGAGCTTACTAAAATCTACAAACCCCAAATTGGGGTTTGCATCCTTCATCTGCGAGGAAAACGAGCACAAACGTCGTCATCAGGACTGCCTGCACTGTAGAGCGGACAAAACAAGCGCGGACTTCATGAGAGGATCCGCACAACCTTAATTCTCTCCAAGCAAAACTGGACAAGGCTGTCGAAAATTTCTGCAGCAGTCATAAAACGAACAAAGAGTAGTTTTAATATTACGTATCTCCTCCAAACAGACCGACGATGTCATAGAGTAGGACAAGGACGCGCAGCGCAGTATCCCATGAACTACGAAAAAACGCAGATTTACCATTGATAAGTTACATCATTGAAGAGGGTGGGGAAGGGGGGGGGAAGTGGGGGGAGAGGGGGGGGAGAGGGGGAGGAAGGGTTCGAAAAACGGTTATGTGGGCACGTATTCCAAGTCCTGGGAAAAACATTTACAGACAGCCCAAGTTCAACATTGCTACAGCAGGTAGACCACATCTATACCCTCCGCTTCCATCCAACCCAATCACCTGTCATTCTGACATCCGACAGCAGGGCACTGAGTGAAAAACAAGCGCCGCAAATGAAGCTCGCCTTTCGGAAGGGGGGGGGCAAGGGGGGAAGGGCCGGGGATAAGCAAAAGTGTTATGCCACTGAAGAATCATGTAGTCAAATAGAGAAAATTTACTCAGCTACGGATGGAGTTGGGAAATGGTGCAGTAAGAAAACTGCCCTGCCCTCCAATTCCGCTCGGCGCGCAGCCTCTCCTTCGAGCTTCAAAAGCAGTGCGCCGTGTGGGTCGGGAGAGGGGGGGGGAATCAGGAGCTGCAAATGAAGCTCACCTTTTGACGGTTGTCCTTCGCCCACAACATGAAAGCGGTGAGAGGCTGTTTAGGCTTCCTTGGATCCTTCTTCTCCGCCTTCTTGGCTTTTTCACCGCCGCCCGCCGTCGGCTGCACTGGAATCTCAACATCCTAAACGGAAACGCCATAACAACGATGTATACGCCTCCCCTGTTAGACTTTCCGGGAGAGGGAAAGAGAAGAGTCGATGTTGCGTGTCAGAACACAAGAATCATCTCCGTCTTCGTGAACGGAGGTAACAGGCTCACGGGAAAGCGACCCAAAAGGCAAAAAACGTCGACGGAATGTAAGTCTTTAGAGTGGACCAACTGCTCTTTCCCATTCAAAAACAACGAAACATGTACTTCATCAAGAATATAATCCTGCAAACACCACCGCAGTGCACAGATACACCCTCATCATGACGTCAGAATATTACTTTTTTTCTACACAGTCATAATGTTCCCACAGTTTCATTTTTCAAAAAAAAAAAGGCAAAAGAAAAAAAAATCCCCCACGTTCCTGGAACTATGGGCAAAAGAAAAAATATCCACCGGTTTCCTGGCGCTTGCGTTCACCACACTCGATCTTAGCATTGCACTCTTCAAGCATCTATCGCAAAAGCAGAGCGCATGACACTAGATAAGAAGAAGAAAGAAAAAAGCAGAGCGAATAACAAAAGAGCTGATGTCCTCTTCAGGGTCTACGACCATTAGCAAAACTGTCTTACAATCAACGGATCATAAATCAAAGCAGGGCATATTAAGCTCACTACAGTCTTCCCCCGAATACAACGTACGGTCATTATAGCTGAATTTGATGTATCTTTCAGCCTAAATTCAGCTATAATGACTGTACGTTGTATTCGGGGGAAGACTTCCCCAGGCGGAAGAGAGATCTATCTCCCGTAAAAACTGCACATAACAAGATGATAACATCCTCTAGACGGCTCGCGAAAAGAGACACCATTCCCGACACCCAGGTATTAACAAGGTAATAACATCAATGAACAAAACCAATAGCTTCCTCGATCGAAGGCAAATCAATCAACCAGCAAGGCAACAATCGCATCGATAACGCTCACCAGCCTCGGCTCAAACGCCATCGCCGTGTTCTTTGTCTGTTTCTTCCTCATCTGCTTGCTGGCCTCGAGCATGCTTCTGGCCTCTTCCTTTTCCAAGAGCACTTTTTCAAGCTGCGCCGTCAATGTGACAACCTCGCTCTCTAGATGCTGGTTCCGCTGCTGCAGAGCAAGTTTTCCAGGAGTGGGAGGTGGTGGCGCTTTCTCGACAGGTTTATCCACCAATTTGCTAACCGGAGCGCTTGCATTTTTCTCCTTCTGTTTACGACCGCGGCCCTTGCCAGCACGAGGAGCCGCGGTTCCCGCCTCCGAAGCCATATCTACGCCTGCTACTTCAGGAGCATTCTCTTTATCTCCACGATTCGCCATCGACGCCATCTCCAAACAAATCAGGTACTCGGACGACGCGTCCCGGACTTAAGATCGAAACAACAGTGCTTACAATGACATAAAGAAAGCGAAAACCGATGAAAGAACACGTCAAGGGAAAACGCTACTTTGATGGAGGCGGTCTCTGATTTCCTTATCAACGTCCGCTCCCTCATCAGCTCAGAGACACTAGTCCTGGATATCTTGCCAGGGCAGCCTTTGTCTTCCGCTTCACCAATAGAGAACCGTCTCCCCTTCGCTTATCGATTCCAAAGCAAATTCCGCCCGCGCAACTTCAGCACCTTCTCCTTCACAGGCTTCTGTCCGACCTTGACTCGTCCGACACCGTCTTCTTGTCTCCGGTTCCTCCTCGCTGTTTCAAGTAGCCGGCCGCTGTCATCACTCACCCTTTCCCCTCTGATGTGTACCTACTGACGACCCAACGGCTACGTCCACTAACACATACTGCCTGTCGCCGACTTCCTCCGGGAAGTCATGCCTCTCGATCGATACTTGCATCTCTACGTCAGCTTCTCCCGTGGGGCGCCCTTCGAGATCGACCACGCCTTAGGTACGCGAAATGGCATTTTGAAGACGGTGCGCGGGAAGAAGGCAATGGTCCCGGCCTACCAGAACCTCTGCGCTCTTACCGTCGATCTGCGTGTTCGCTATCGCGAAACCCCGTTTCCTACGTCCGATGCCTGTGTGGGGCTCCGGACCGCCAGAAGACTGTACTAACCGTTGGTCCGTTCAAATTCGTCATTTCAAATTTCAACATTGAAAGAATCACTTGTCCCGCCTTCAACCCCGCACTCTGACAACGGTGACCCGCTACCTCCCGTAATGCCTGGGCGCTGAATGTTGCAGACAGACAAACCCACCCACTCACTCCCTTTTCCGTTTTCAGGCCAGTTTCTTCACCGCCAACTGGGCCTGAAACAGCGACCTTAATGCAGCGGCCTAGCTCAGTTGGTCAGGCACGCAAGTGGCATTCAGGAGGTTGCGGGGTCGAGACCCATCCGGCCTGCGGCGCACTTAGTGCCAACCGACTGTGATAGTCCGCTTGATACCCCTGAACGGTATTAGTAGGGTCTATGACCAACAGGGGTGTGAGTGTGAGTGTGAGCGTGAGTGGGTTGCGTGCGGTGTGTGGGAGAGTGTTGGCCATAGCCACTGTTGCTACTGGATGGGGGGGGGAGTGGGGGAAGTAAATGGGAGGCACAGCTTCTGGCAACATGCTCAGTCTTTGCGTTATCCACCCCCCCCCACTGGTGGACCCACCCTACCCCCTGACCTCCGCCCATTAGGGCCGGGGGCAACATGAGGTAGCTAGGCTGGCAGGGGTCCCCTGTATAGGCCGAGTACTGAGAGAAGAATATAGTTTAGTTTTAGGGGGAGGAGGGGAGGGAAACTGTGACCGCACGGGGCGCGGGGGCGCAGCCAGGGGGTAGGAGATTGTACCCTTGGGGGTCACCATCAGGTCCCTGTGGAACCACCAATTCCATTACGCTAGGTCCGGGCCTAGGACCTGGGGGCCGAACCAGGCCCTTGGGACTGCCGGTAGGTCCTTGGCAAAAGGTCCCTGGGACTCCAGGTAGGTCCTTGGCCATCAGATCCCTGGGACCTGCCAGTGGGTCCTTGGCCCCGCAGCTAGGTGGCACCATGATGATACTGATGCCCAGGGCTCGGGCCGGCTTGAGGCTAGAGACAGCTTGAGGCCCGGGACTTGGGGGGGCTTGGGCACCTTAGGCGACCGGACGAGTTGCAGACACAGGCCCACAGCGGCAGGCCGTCGAACAAACTTGGTGAGGGAGACGTGGGACCAACCTGGCACTTAGCACTGCACAGTGTAAATAATCTCATATTGAGCGGTGGGACGGTGGGATCAACCTGGCACTTCGTGACAGCACAGTGGGACTATGCCCACTGGGCCATGGATGGCGATTGGCCTACCGGTAGTCTGTTTACCGCATATCCTGGAGAGGGGCTCCAGGCAAAGGCACAAAAGTGGGGTGGGATTCAGTAGGTAGGGGCTTCGTTCTACGACCCTGGACTGGACTTGAAAAGCTTAAAAAAAAAAAAAAAACGACCCTGGACTGGACTTGAAAAAGCTAAAAAACTGCCCCGGGTAGTCTACTAGTATGTAGGAAGATTGTCGGATGGATAGTTAGGGCTACATTGGATAAGGAGGATGAGTTGGTAATCCCAATTCCTTAGAACTGCGTTTTTATAAGGTTATGTTAGAGTGGAAGTTAAGTTTTGGGAATGGTACAGAAAGAGTATTTGACTTAGCTGTTTAGATTCTTTCCGTTAAGCTAAACCGGCTGATGCTGCCGGGATAACTCCGCGTTGAATTGTGAGGTCCCCAGCCTCCTACATGGTTTGATTGGTAATAAGATTGCCAGTTGTTGTTGGGAAAAAAAAAAAAAAAGTTATAAAAAAAAAAAAAAAAACAAGACCCAAGTCCGATTCCGTCCGGTCCTTGGCTAAGACCGGTTGCCTCACAACCTCAACCCAGCTTTAAATCGTTCGTCGACCGAAAAAGAGAGAGGGAAAAAAAAAAAAAAAAAACGCCAGACTTGACTCATCGACGACCAAATCGAACGACCCGCTTGCCTAAGAGCGGTCAAGTTCAGGCTCCAGTCGTCGACGAACCCTTTTTCCCTGATTTTCATTGCGCACCGAGTTTTGTCGAGCTGGGGCAGTTTTTCTTTTTTTTAATTAAAATTAAAAAGGTTAATTCTTTTAAGCCCAACCAATTCAATTACCTGTCGAATCTGGACAGGACTGCCTTTCAGGCCTTTTTTATTGTCATTATAGTATTATTACGGGGAACCCCGTAGCAGCCACATCCGCGCACAAGCCTCCAACGAGGGAACATGCGGGAGCTGCACCCACCAGCAGGTACGATACCTGCTACAGCAGGTGGGCGATACCGACTAGGGGTCAGCCCGTAGCATCAGGACCGAGCTTCTTCAATGGGCCAGTCACTGTGCCTCCCCTCCGGTCCCCTCCCCCTATAAACATCAGCAGTCCCTTCTCTACTCAATGCCACTCGGGGGGACCGACGACATATCTCTAGGTGGCGGGCGCCAAGCTTGCCTAGGAAGGTACATGAGGTCAATGGGGATTGAACCCAAGACCTCCTGAATGCCACTTGCGTGCCTTAGCCAGGGCAGTTTCATAGGAGAAGGAATAAAGAGGAAAAAAAAAACAAAAAAACTTGGAAGTAGTCTCTATAACCACCAGATACATTCTATGAGGTATTTGTGTGACTGTGCCCTGAGGGAGGGCGTTTATGGACGAACAACCCAAAAAAAAAAAAAAACGCCCCCCCCCCCCAAAAAAAAGCTCCCTTATTCTGTGATTGAGGGTGGGTACAGGGTGCTACAGCATCGAGACGTGCCACCCGTTAAATACGCCCTGCCTGGCTGACAGGGCACTACAACGAATGGGAACAAAAAAAAACAAAAAAAAGCAAACTCTTCCACACATGGTTGCCAGGTACATTCCTCAAAGAACTGCTGCAACTTCCACCCTCGTGAGGGGCTTCCCCGACGTCCCTGCATTTGAAACTCTGTTTTTTTTTCCTTTTTTTTTTCTTCTTGAATCGTCGATTTTGATGACCTCCCGCTCTCCATTTTTGACCCATCCACCAATCCCCAAACGAACGATCCCCCCCACTAGTGGACCCACCCTACCCCCTGACCTCCGCCGATTAGGGCAGGGGGCAACATGAGGTAGCTAGGCTGGCAGGGGTCCCCTGTATAGGCCGAGTACTGGTAGTTACATAGTGAAAGGTGAAACTGAGAGAAAAATATAGTTTAGTTTTAGGGGGAGGAGAGGAGGGAAACAAAGATTTTCATGTCAAACTAGGGCAAGTAAGAAATATGGAAGAAAAGAAAAATCTGCTGATCAATGTCATCCCACTGCCAGGAAGTGTTTTTGAGGTATGCGAACGTAGATTTCAGACCCCATCAGGTATGCGAACGTCTGAAATCGGCCTAGACCTGATGGCAAACACGTTTTTTAGGCTTGTTCGGCAATGGCTGTACTCTAGAGCAGATGGATACTCTGGAATAACCTGTCATAGGAGCTACCTTTACTCAGATAAGAGTAATGAAAAATGTCAAATACAAAAGTTTCACCTCCTGCGTTCTCTTTTCAAATGGCAGGCCAATATCCACCTTGAAACTGGACTTTAAGAAATGGGAATGGCGGTCTTAAACCACCAGTACCTCGCCCAACTTAAAAAAAAGCTAGCGGTCGACAGCGAACGCAGCGATCGAGTGTGTTGGACCCCGTGCTCGTTCATGACGTGTTGATGCTGCCATGATGATTGTTATGGGGAAGAAAGGTGGAGAAGCAAGGATGGAAAAAATGGAAGCTAACAAGGGCAATGTTGGGGACCGTGAACCAGAGGTACGCAACTCAGAGACTGACGTTCGCTTGGGTAAGTGAGCCGCAACCATGGTGGACGTGCTACAGCTAAGACGTGAGTTGACCGCCTTCGTACCTGTTCGTGCAGGTGCGCTGGGTGCAGTCAGCGCAACTCTCAGGGGTAGTAATCAGCAAACAAAAAGAGAGTAACGAGGGAAACAGTATAAGAGAGAGCACGAGGTTGTTGCGAGAGTCCTGTTGGTTGTTCTTCTTTTGATCGGCAAGGAAAGGGTATTCTTCCAAAATTATTAAACCTAAAATTATTAGTTAATATTGAACCCCGCGATTGAGGAACATGCTGTTGAGCGCCTAATCACTCTGGTTGGCAGGAAAGTAGTATTGGGATTTGAGTTATTATCAATAGGACATCTTGTGATTAGGAGACACGTAGCTCGTGTATTAATGACGGGCATGCCTGCTGTAACTAAGAAGTGAGTTGGCGCACAAGCGCGGTGGGTGTCAGCGCAACTTTCATGAGTAGTCACGAGTGGACAAGAGGAAACTGAAGAGGGTAACTGAGTGTGATGCGCCAGTGTGAATGGGTACAAAACGGGTAAGTAGGAGGCAAAAAGTGAATGAGTGAATGAGAGAAAGAGAGATTGTGATGTCGCCTGCAAGGGAGTGTGTATGGTTGAGGAGGAGAGAGAGAAGACGGGGGCAGGAAATGTTAGTAAGTGTGCGCTCGAATCAGAGAATGTGCAGAGGTGAGGAAGAGAGGCAGCAAACCAGCGGACGGTGAACTAGTGGGAAAAGTGTTAGAGAGCGAGAACAGTTATTATTATTATTATTATTATTGTTGTTGTTATTATTATTATTATTATTATTATTATTATTATTATTATTATTATTATTATTATTATTATATAAACAGCGGTGCACTTGCCTCCCCATCCAGGCCTTGTAGATGAAGCACGTCTTTCTGATTTTGAGAATAGTAAGCGAACTTAATGGAAATAGTGTGGGGAACACTTAAGAAATCCCATGCTCTTGGCTCTAATCACGGTATGGTACAACCAGATTCAAACGCACGGCGCAAGGGAAAGAACACTAAGGAATGTGATTGATTGATTGATTGATTGATTGATTGATTGATTGATTGATTGAGTGAGTGAGTGAGTGAGTGAGTGAGTGAGTGAGTGAGAGAGAGTGAGTGCGCTGATTGAGAGGGAGAGAGTGTATACATCGAGGAACGGGAACCAAAAAAAAAAGAATGAATCGGGCTTGTAGTACACACCAGATTCATCCAAAGGAAAATAACACATGGACACACTAGTGGAAAGAGTACACCAGAAGAGGAGATATAGATACATGGACAAAGAAATGTTGACCCTTGAATAAGGATTTGGTCGCAAATTGGGCCTAGTTCGCGACAACTAAGTTTCCTCCCCGCATGTTATCGCTTGCACACATATGCTCACACACGATACAAACAAGAGGTGGCAGTAGACGAGTCCGGCCCTTGGAGTGAGACCGATCCATCCGATATGATACGGTACGGTCGCATTAAGATTGGAGCAATGTTGTTGATTCCCAATAGAGAAAGCAGAAGGGGACAACCACGAGAGATATGGTGGATAATCAGGAACAAGAAACACACGCACACGCTTTTACTCTGATAAAAGGATAAGTAAAGACTGATAATCGAATCTGGTCAAGACAGTGGTTCAGGGATATTCATTAAGAGGCTGCATATTTATACCAATGGGGTATGCATGCTCTCATGGCTCATACCAAGGTCTTTCCATGCATGACAGCCAGCGGGTGAGAAGGTGTAGAGAGAGGGAGACAATACGAAGTCAGATGCATTTGCAAGGCCTGTTAATCCTAAGATTATTGATCCCAAAATTATGACTAGATGCGGCTGCATAGGGAACCAGACCACTTTTGCGTGAGAAAGCGACATCACGTTGTCGGCGCGAATACCCTGACAAGGGTATCCGCCCTTGTTTTTGCAAGTGACCGGAAGTACGAGTAGAGGTCAAAAGTGTACTGCGCGAAATGCGCCTAAGTCTGTTTGGTTACATATAGGTTAGATGCTTGATTAGAGTATAGCGGGTGTGGGCGCGCGTGTGATCTTTCTAAGTTGATTGATCGGCCGGCTTAGTCGGCCGGCCTGATTTTGTTGTCAGGGATAGAAGGCGTTTTCACTTCGAGTGGTTGTCTACTGGTAGGCTGCCATACGAGGTAGGGCACGAGATGGCCGCGACACGGTGGCCTAGTGACCGCATGCCTAGTTAGAAGGAATGAGGGTCGGGCTGCGTCCCAGGCCTGGGGGTTGCACCGCACCTGTTCATATGGAATACCACGCAGGCTAATACCAGGCTTGGGCTTAGCCCTATAGGTTATGGTACCGACCTGTTACGGTGGAGGTATGGGGATCGAGGCTAGCGGGTAGAAGCATAGGAGCGTTGGAGCATTAAAGAGCTGAGGGGTGGAGTGTTTTGCAGGACTCTCCCCTTTAGTTTTGTTGGGGAGTCCGACAGTGGGCCCGATGGGCAGGACCGAGGGCGAGGTTCCAATGGTCCTTCCCCCCCCTCGGTTGTCTTGTCCCGGTCCCTTTCTTTTATTTCTCATTGCTTTATTTTTATTTATTTTTATTATTGCTTTTTTGTTTTATTTTTATTTTACTTTTTCCAGATTTGGGATACGGCCCGGTGCCGGACCGGCCGTGAAGGCCAAGAGCCTAGTTCAGTGGATACACCACTGAACTGTTGAAGAGTTAGACCTGCCCGTGGCCTGGTCCGTCGGGACATCTATAAAAACTGGGCCGATACAGAGAAGAATAGCATGGCCACCGTGCAAGGTTGACATGCATAAAGTCGGGGGAGGGGCAGCCCGACGTGCCTTGTTTTTCACTGTGATACACAGTAGTCACCGTGGCTACGATGAGCGCCGCACTAGGAGAGCGCTAGCAGCAGCGGGCGAGGCCTAGCAGCCGAGGAATGGGGGCTATGGCGGAGCGGGGCAGCGCAGTAAAGGAGGAACGTAGGGGGCGACGGGCTTCAGCTGTAGGAAGTTAGTAGAGGAGGGGAGGTGAACCCGGACGCAGGTCATCTCCAAGTGCATGCAGGGAAGAGGAAGGGCGCAGGGAGGAGGATTGTGGCAGCGCGTGGTGGACACGCGAGGAGATGGTGAGAGAGAGGAGAGAGAGGGAGAGGAGATGGACACACACATGAAGCAACAACTGAGTGGAGGTCCAGTCCGGCTCAATGAACGAACGAACCACTGAATGAATGAACCTGCCGCCCTGGACCTAGGCCGAAGTGATATACCGGCCTAGGTCCAGTAGCGGAATAACCTGGTACCGGACCAGGGTCAGGCCGGCGGCCTGAAACTGGTCCGGCCTCACTGCCGGGCCGGAGGGATACCGCTCCAAGGATGAAGGGGGAGTGAGTGAGGAGGAAAAACCAGAGGAACAGAGGTGGAGGAAGAGCGCAGCTACTGTGGTGTGCAGTTTGTCTCGTTTGACAGGCTGGGTAAAGTGAAAGCACCCGGACGCATTTTCGCGTCGGGTACGTCCGATACACCGAGAAACGGAGAAGGTGGAACGGTGAGTCAGGGCGCGGCCAGAAAACGGAGAGTATGCACGATACTCCATGGACGTAGGTGAATAGAGGAACTAGGTAGAGGTTTTGGGGTGGGGCGAACCCAAATCCAAAGTTAGTTTGAGTGGAGAGTTAGTAGATTAAGAGTTAGTAAGGGAAAGAGCCGCGCGGGGATGTTGAAGAAGATAGATATGGAGAAGAGGAAAATAGACGTAGCTCTTTCGTTCTTGGGCCGATTCGGGAAAGGTAAGAGTCTAAATAGGGGTTTTAACGCGTGCCGAATCAGATGGCTGCGTCAGAATCATGATTCGAGCACTGGTTTCAACGGTATGGCTTGCTAGAGCTGCGCGGTGGAGAACTCGGAGTGGCTCCGGGAAGGAATAAATCTGCTCGATTTCTAGCGGGAGATCTGTTCCCATCTTTGTTTTTTCCTATTTTCTTACTTACCTAGTGATGTTACTTACCCCCCGTGCAGTACCTTCCCCTTCCTGTCAACGTGATCCGAGTTCCTCCTTCCGGCGGTTTGACTCCCTCAGTTTGAGCAAAACTAGCCAAATCAATGGCCAGGTGGAGTTATGCCCAGGGAGCTGCAACATGCTATAGGTAGTAGAGGGCGGGACAAAGTACTTTCCTGGTGAGGCTGGCGAAAGCAGCACGGAGGGAGAGTCTGGCGCAGTAGCAGCGTGCATCTTCCCCTGGTCTGGAAGAAGAGTCATCTCAAGTTTTGCTCATCCAAGCCGTGGACATAGCGTGAGGCCAGCCGTGAAGATTGGAGACGTACCTGTTGGACGGGTACATTTCATTGGCCACGATAGTGTTCCACCGAGCTCGTTGTCTGGGTGCCAGCCATTTTCAGGCTCCTCTCCTAGGCTCCATCCGAACCTGCCCGAGCGGACGACCAGATATATACGTGTTATAGGGGCAGCAAGTCAGTATTGGGTCTTGTTTTTGTTTTTCTTTCTATCGCTGTGTTTTTTTTTTTTTGCGTGCCCTCCACTGTGCTGCCCACTTTCTGAAGCGGTCGTTGTTGTTTTCCACAGAGTGCAGTGCACTGCTGCTATGAACTGGACAGGTTGTGGCATATGAGGGTTCGGCACGTACGCTGCTCGCTGTGACTCACCTGAGGTTGTATTGTGATTTGAGGGGGCTGATAGTGTAGAGGCAAAACGCTGCAGTTGAGTGCCGAGGCGGTGATTATGCCTGAGTTGGAACGACTGTTGGTGTCGTCCGATCCACAACAACTGACGTTTCTCACAGGAGGGTTGGGCTCGGACTGATACTGTTGGCCACCGCTGTAGGCGGCTGTTGCTGCGTCAGCGGACTAAGGGTGGAGTACTGTTGCTAGGGGCTACTACTGTGTAGTGTGGGTGTGTTGAGGGGCGGCATATGAGCAGCTGCTGCAAGTGGTTGTTGCATGTTATTGATGACTACTGCGGCTGCTGGCGGGTTGTGGCATGCTGCTGGCTGCCCCATACTGTTGGGTGGTGCAGGCTACGGCAAACAGCTGCGAGCTGTCAACTATTGTTGCTTCTGATGCACCACCGCTGTGCACTGCTACTATGCCTACGGTCTGTGCGCACACTGCTGTTGAGGGTTGTGGATGTCTGGGCACAGGTAGGGGTGGCAGTCATTGGCAAAAGAGGGGCTGTTGTTATAGGCAACAACTGTTGTGGGCTGAGCTCAGGCTACCACTGTAGATTGTGTTCAATCGTACCCATGCTGTGGACTACGAATCTATTGCTGTGTGCGGTGCACAATCTGCCACGGCGTACCGTGCGCTATTGACCCCGGGTTGCCGCTACTACGTGCAGATTGCCGCTACGGACCAGACAGGTATTGCCACCAGTACTGTTAGTCACCACTAAGCGTGCCGTTGCCTATTACGGCGTACTGCGGTTATATATGGACTGTGGCCGCTGTGCAATTGTGGCGGTATACTACGGACTGTACGCAGGTTGCGACTACGAGCAGCTGCAGGTCGAGTACACCTTGCTGCTGCATGTGGTGCGCCACTGAACCGGTAATAACATGCAGCAGGGACAACGGGGCCAGCTTTCGGAACTATGCGCAACGTAATTGGCGCAGGTTGCTGCTGCGGGTGACTATAGTTGTTACTGGGCGCTGCTGGTCGTAGTCGCAACACCTTGCTGCTGCATGTGGTGCGCCACCACTTACACATGCATGCAGCAAGGTGTACTCGACCCGCAACAGCAACCTGCGCCAATTACGTTGCGCACAGTTCCGAAAGCTGCCTCCGCTGTCCCTGCTGCATGTTGTTACTGGTTCAGTGGCGGAGCCAGGGACAGCGGGGGCAGCTTTCGGAACTGTGCGCAACGTAATTGGCGCAGGTTGCTGCTGCGGGTGACTATAGTTGTTACTGGGCGCTGCTGGTCGTTGCTGCTGACCAGCACTAAGTACTGTGCTGCGCACGGGTTGCTGCATGTACGGCGAGCCATTAAGGGGTTGTTACCGACTGCGGCTGGAGGCTGCGTGAAAACCGCGGTTGCAGGAGGCTAGTATTGTTACTATACTACAACTGGGTGTTGCGGTTGGGCTGCGGTGGTTGCTACTAGAGATGCTTGTTGTTGGCCAGACACCGGGTACTGCTGCGTACGATGCACTGTTGAATACGATGTGAGGCTGCAGCGTTCGTGGACTGTGTGCAGATTGCAGCCGCTGTGTGTCACTGTTGATGACTGTGGGCTACTGCGGGTGACATCTGTTTCCGCTGGTGGCTGTTGCTGCGGCTGCTGATGACTGTTGCGGTAGCTATTAATCGCCGTTGAGCCCTACTAATGCTGTGCATAAGGGCTGACACTGGGTGTGGGGTGACTACAGTTAGGCTTAGAGGAGTAGATTGCGCCTAGGGAGGAAGTCTGGTTTTGTGGTTTGGAGGCTCATCAGGAAGGGTTACCTCGGCAGTCTGACTTCCTTGACCAAGCTGTCACTTGGCTGCCATTGCGGGGTCCTCAGGCGAACCAAGATAACAAGGCCCCCTCACGCGAGTCTAAGTGCACTCCTCTGAGAGTCTCTATACTGTCTCTATCTACCTTTCTTACTCCAAGTCTGGTCTATTGGTTACGAGGGGAAGGCGGCAGGCGGGATTGCAACCCGTAGATCCGCCTCAAGACTCTGTGGGGAGTCCTCCCACTGATTGCGGGAACTCTGCCGGAACCTAGGCGAGGTTCTGGAGGCAGGGAACCACCAGGTAACTTCTTTCTATCTGTATACCCCCACTACACCCATGTTTGCATATCCCCCCTATAGTTGCTTGATGTATGTCTGCCTGTCCCTATAAATCTTGCTTTCTATTCAGGACTTAATCAGACAAAGTAAATGAGGGCATGTTTAAAGTCAAGCTCCAACTTCTTTGATTGATTGAAAGCAGAGTGTGAGATTGCATCTAGGGGAAGGGTGGGAGAAAAACAGTATTGCGTGAAGTTTGACTGGGTCAACCAAAGGCTGGGCCAGTTCCATAAGTTTGGGAAGGCCCAGTGCTGTGTTTTATTTTGTATTGCCTGGAGAACCAGACAAATCCATAAGTTTGGGTGGTCTGGTTGCTCTGACTTGTGAGGGCAGAATGTGAGTGTTTCTTCAGGCGCAGTCAAATCCATAAGTTTGGGTAGTCTGACGACCTTGTTTATTTGGGATTTTTGACAGTTTCTTTGGTTTCTGAATGAGGAGGTGAGAATGTCCCATAAGTTTGGGTGGCTCTACCTCTTCCTGCTTTGGTCTAAGAGAAATAAACCAGGCTGAGGACCAAGACATGTTCCATAAGTTTGGGTAGTCTTGGTCCAACGCCTCGCACATGCTGGAACCGGAAGGCTATAACTTTGATATACTTTACTATTATACTATCTATGAACAGGCTAGTCAGGCAGGGTTCCATAAGTTTGGGTGACCTGACTATAGCTTATCACCAACTGAAGAGAGTACTTAACTAAGAGTAAACTTGTGGTACGAAGAGGCAGGCTGAGTCTTGAGCTGAAGATGATCGGCTCAGCTATATGCTACCTCAAAAGACTAAGTACAGACAATTATATAAACCTTGGATACTTAAACAGTTCAGGGCGGCTAGGGTGACCTATTCATATGCCCAAAGAAGAGAAAAGTTGTTGTGCCCTGTGTTTGTGTATACTTCTTGGTTGGGCTAGACATGTTCCATAAGTTTGGATGGTCTAGCCTTATGCCCTAGGTAAGCTGGGTATAAGGGATAAATCATTGAAAGACTACGAACTATTGGTTGCTAAAGGTAACTTGGGGATGGTGAGAGAGTGCATGTATGTGGTTTGACCTGCATGTGACTGAGTGATGCCACTTCTTAGTCTGAGTTTGGATTTGATAGGTAGTTGTTGTAGTTGCTCGCCAAGTGCTAGAGCCATAGGAGTTAGAGTCAATTCCTGCATTTTCTGGGCTCATTTTTTTTACTTAGATCAATTTCTGCATTTTATGGGCTCGTTTTTTTACTTAGATCGATTTCTGCATTTTCTGGGATCTTTTGATTCGTACTTGGTCTTGTATAAATCTTGGTAAGCTACTTTCTCTACGAGAAGCGCTGCCGAAATTTCTACAAGATCAAGAAGTTAGTCAAAACTTTGACTTTTTCAGGATCCGGCCTTGATGACTTTTTGACTTAGTAAGAATCTGGGGAGCCTCCTTTGCTAAAGGAGGTGCTGCCCAAAATTTTACTAAGTCAGGGAGTTAGCCAAAATTGGGCCCTAAAGGATCAAAGTCATTTTCAGATTCCAAACTTGGCCTTGTATAAATCTTGGACTAGCACTTTCTCTACGGGAAGCGATGCCGAATTTTTTACAAATCTAAGGAGTTGGTTGGGATTCTGTCTTGACAGAACTTAGACTTTATGTCTTAGTTCAGTTCTGACTTAGTATAAATCTGAGAAGCCTCCTTCCCTGAAGAAAGTGCTGCCCAAATTTTTGCTAAGTCAGGGAGTTAGACAAATTTTGGCCTTCTCGAATCCAAAAGTCAGACTTTTAGACTAGTATATTTTTTGCGATATCACTTTTCCTACGGGAAGCGCTGCCGAAATTTTCCTTATTTAGAGGAGTTAGAATATATTTGGACATGTGGCGACCTATGTAGGGGAGACTATGACGAGATCCACCTTTTGCTGAGTGCTATCTAGATGAAGACTTAGACTTAGTTAGATATGATAACTTGAGTAAGGTCAGGATATGGAGATTACTCTCCCTGAACGTATAAACTTAGCTTGAGACTGACCTGTCTTGTGTTACAGGTCGCCTTGGTCGATTGATTCAAGACTTGGACTAGGTCCAACGTGATCCTACAAGGATCACCTTCTGTTATCACCGATAACAGTTCGGTTGCCGATTCGTCGGTTTACGACTCAACCTCAACCCACTCTCCTTACTCAACCTAAAGAGGCTTCAGCCCCGATGATCTTTTCTGTTTTGTTAAGGTTTCACCCAGACTTTTATTGAATGGCCATTTAACAAAGGTACTGAGTATTTACTTAAGGTTGGTTGACTGGAGGTTGGGGCTTGCATGGCTGAGGCGAAGGGTATGAGCATAGAGATTGGTTGGAGTTGACTCCGTGTAGTGTATGGACTTCTGTTTGACTCTTGATGTGATTGCAGGTATGTCATGTGGCTTGAATTATTGGATTGGACTGCCCTGCGAGCTTATATATGTGCATTCGGAGACCCCCTATGATTGTGAGGTGTGATCGTCACACGTTTATTCCCACATGAGTATATATGTGTGTATATATGTATGTATGCGTACCTATATGGGGTACTTGTGTAGTCGAAGGGCCCGCGTGCTAAGGAGTTAACCAGGGGTTGGGCTAATAGAGAAAGGATGACCCCTCTATTTATAAATACGATTCTGAGGAAATTGTGGTCGGACGTTAGCCCTGAACCTAGAAGGCGATGATCCTCACCCGGGACGACCCACGTCCCTCGGACTATCTCTAAAAGGGTTCACTTCTGATAAAAGTCGAAGGTATTTTCCTTGTTGGGATTTATTTTGGTGGAACGATAAAGTTCCGGGTGGAAGGGTCAGCGTGTCGCTGGTGGTGCGCCAGACAACTCACCACCGCTCCAAATCCCTTCCTGCCCTAGAAACCATTTTATCCCGCACCCTTTGGGACACCTTAGGGTGCAGAAGGCGGTAGGGCCCTCAGACCGGTTTTGCGCCCGCTAAAGGGTTACCCCCCCTTAGCGCGCACTTCAGCCGATGCCGGAACATCGGAAGCCACCACATGGCTCAGAATAGGCCATTCGGGTATGGGCACACATAATGTGTCGTCATCGCAGTTACTCACGTAGAGCTGCATAGTGAATTGGTATGCATGGATCCTATGTTCGAGCGATCTTATACTAAACCTCGCGTACGGCAGTTACCGACTTCCACCGTGCAAAGTTATGGGTTGGATACAAAGGGACTAGGAGTGTGTCGCGTTGTACGTCTTTCGTGTCGTTTAGTACCTGTGTGCGTGTGTGCGCGTGCTTTAATTTTCTGTACCTTGTAGTGGTGTGTGCGTGGCGCGTGGGATACGTCCTAGTCGACCGGCGACGGACCGCGCTTGGGACCTCAGCCCCCCAAGACGTCAGTTCGCGTGCGGGCCCGATAGAGGCGTAATACCGCGCGTACCCCTTATGCTACAGCGAACGAGAAACGCCCTCGGCTGGTCCACCTCTGCGATTGCAGCTGATCAGCTTTCGTATTGTGGACTGGTAGCTCGGCGGGGATACGCCCACCGAAGGGAGGTGACAACTTTCGTAAGGTGGAGGTAGTCGTGCCTCGCGTAGGCCCTGTCCTGTCGTAGGGGCTCGCGAGAGGTATGGCTGGCGCAGCCGGCCGGAGCGGCTTACGGAAGCTCCGTATATATACCACAATAGGGATGTGTACTCTGACTCCTGCGTGACGCGGCCGGGAGGGTCCCGCGCTACCTCTGAGTAGTGCCGGACCGATGCGCTCGACAGGTGGCGCCGTTGCCGAGGACTGACGGTTGCTTGTCGTTGTCCCTGGTGGAACGACATCCGGGTATTAGGATAAGGAAGAAATCAGGCATGAGTGGGAGATCTGAAGTAAAGCGTATAAGTAGGACTATAAGAGGGATTGTATGACTATAGTAGCTATGTGGGAGAACTCACAGCTTAGGTAGACCTTGTGAATGAAGGAAAGAGACGTGGGTGTCAGTTAAAGTCTGAAACGCCCAAGGGCTAAGTGGTTAGCTCCGTAGGCTTATGCTGGAGTGAGAGTGCTGAATAAAGTTGCCTTTGTACCTCGTTTTACTACAGGGAAGTTAAGTGAAGGAAGAGCTGCTAAAATGGCAGGCGGCATAGGTGACAGTTCAGGCAAGGTCCTGACCCTCGATGACCTCATCGAGGCGATGGACAAGCGGGAGAGAACGCCGAGAAGTGTCCCCAAAGTCGACACCTTCCACTTCAATAGGGAACGAGTCTCTGAGTGGCTGGACCTAGTGGAGCAAGCCTTGGTGGGAGTACCAGACGAGATGAAATTCAAACGCATCCTGCAGTATGTGCTCCGTAAGCACCATCCAGAAGTGCAGAAGGTGGTCGACGACGCTAACGGCGACTGGGCTAAATTTAAGGAAGGAATGCAGCGAAAGTATAGGTTGGGGGATGGCCTGCTGACTATGGCGGACCTAGAGGCAATGAATAGGGACGACTTCACCACCGTTGGGGCATTCCTACAAGAATTCAGAAAGAAGGCGAGAAAGGTACATGGGATATCAGAGGAGGCGCAGTGCGCCGTCTTCCTGGGACTGCTCACCGCATCTGAGACAGTTGAGCTAACAAGCCATGGGGGAGGAAATGCCAAACTTACCTAGGCCATCATTGACAGAGGGGTGGAGGTTGGAGGCCTCGACCAGGTCGAGCAGCACCAGGTGAGACTGCAGAGGCAGAAACGGAAGGAAAGGGATGCGGCTGGATCACCAGGAGTAAAGAAGATCATAACCGACGTACTAGCAGGGCTAGACCCGGTGATACAGCGGAAGGTGACGGCGGCAGTCCAGGAAAAAGGCAAGGGGGCCGTGGTAGAGGAGGCTACCCAGGAGGGATGGGAAGAGGAGGAGCCGGTACCTCCACACCTTACAAAGGCGCAGCGTAAGCAGCGCAATCTAGCACAAGGCGGACAAGGGTCAGGAAAGGGCCAGGTACCTCAAGTAGTGGTAGCGGCATCTCCGAGTTCGTCCGCGCCATCAAGTAGTGCGGGCCCATCGCAAGTACCAGTGCCACCATTTGGGCACTGGCCGTGACCCCTAATTAATACCTATGTACCCTGGGGTGGCCCAGCGCCGTCTGGACAGGTAATACCCTATGCTGGGCCCCAGGCAAGTATGCCACCTCCGAGCTACCCAGCCGCCCAGACTCAGCCAGCGGTACCACCGACGCAGATGCCCACACAAAGTTCACAAGGCAGTGTGGCGGGTGGTGGTAGTCAAGGCCAAGGGAACCAGGGGAATGGAGGAAGGGGCGGTGGACGAGGACGTGGCAGGAAGGGGCGGTGGACGAGGACGTGGCAGGAATGGTGGTAGCCGAGGAGGCCAATGGGGTAACCAAGGCTACCAGGGCAACCAAGGCGGCCAAGGCAATCAAGGCGGCCAAGGCAACCAAGGGGGCCAAGGTGGTGGAAGGGCCCGATTTGATTGGCGGACTGCCATATGTCAGCATTGTGACTAGGAAGGTCACACTATAGGGTTTTGCAATATCAGGCGGGAGGACGAGAAGAATGGTATGATTTACTCTAATATGGATGGAGACATTTACGATCAATTTGGAGATTTTATTGATAGGAAGGTTGGTGGGGTTAGGGCGGAGGCCCAACGAAGGTTGGCAGCACGACAACGTTGACACAATAATTGTTGCATTTGGATGAAAGCTCTAATCAAAAATCTATTTTCTCATGCATCAGGGGTACCTTGAAACGAATGACTTCACTGTTCAGATTTTCAAATAGTCCAGACTTGGACATTATGGTTGAAGGCAATACAAAAACCTCTAGTATGTAAAAGCGGTGAATCAGATTACCTGTTTACGACCAGACAACAAGAGTAGGTTTCCTGTGTTCCCAGTTGGGCCCTGCTGTATATTCTGCAAAACTGAACCAACTTACGATTGTTGGCCAAGGCCAGGCATGCACAATGCCCAAGTTCGCATTACACTCTATTCATGCGAAGTTCGCTCATTGCAGGTTCCACAAGTTGAGGGCTTCCTATGGGCTTTAGTAATCATTTAGTTCTGCCTCGAAGACTGTAAAACCGATTATGAAATACCCTTGTAGTAAGGGAAAACTGCAAGTTTATCCCTATCAATGAAAATTTTTGTAAATGTCCCTACAGTTCTATCATATCTCGAGTCGGCGTCTGTTATTTTAGCATTTCAAAGGACCCTCATATTTTGTTCAATCTATCATGTTCACACCTATAAATATGAGATCCTATAACGGTGACCTCTACACAGGTTTCACTATGGATCTCAAATTTGCAGGTTTGAGTGATCTTTAGTTTTTTTTTTTTTTTTTTTTATATTGACTGATTGTATGAACCTTCATAGATAGCAGTTCGAAAGGAGTGTGTGACAGACCGATGCAAATCCCGGCACCGTGCTGGTCGTCGAGGACCTAGGAAGCGGGCGCAGCGAGTGACAGGCGTTGTAGCCCCTGGCTTCAGCGAATGGCAGGCGCCCTCCCTGGGTTTCCTCACACT